>VZTH01002227.1:29636-80450 GCA_013397815.1 Aleadryas rufinucha | reverse complement strand
AAAAAAAAAAATAAAAAAAGAGAATGAGACTTGATGCCCAATACGATTTCTTACCACCTACCCATGCACAGCCCATCTCCAAGCACCATTTGGCCCTTCCTGTCCAACTCCCTACGGTTTATATACCAAACATGATGTTCTATATATGGAATATCTCTTTGGCCAGATCAGGTCAGCTGTCCTGGCCATGCTCCTTCATAGCTTCTTTTGTACCTGCTCACTGGCAGAGCACAGGAAACTGAAAAGTCCTTGACTTAGTGTAAGCATAGCTCAGCAACAACTAAAACATAACTGTGTTATCAACATTATTCTCATTTTGAATCCAAACCACAGCATTGTACCAGCTACTAGGAAGAAAACTAACTCTATCGCAGCCAAAACTAGGACAGTCCTCATGACTGCCAGAGCACCCTGTTGACTCCTGTTGAGGTTATCATCAGCCAGCATCCCCAGTTCCCTTTCTGCAGGGTTTCTCTCCAGCCACCCTCTCCCAGCCTGTAATTGTGCCCAGCATTACTCCATCTCAGGTGCAGAATCCAGCACTTTGGCTGGTTACATTTCATGGAGCCCTGATTACAGAGGGGAGGGCAGAGTTTAGCGCTGTGTGGGTGTGACCAGGTTGTTATTTTGTATCTCTCACATCATTGCTGAGGGATATGGTTTCAGCAGGAAAAGCTGGGTGCCCTTAGCAGAGGTCAGCCATTTTCCTCTCCCTCTCCAGCCAGAGGGTGTCAGCATGGGACCTGTAGACCCCATCCTCCGTGCCCCATGCATTTCTCTTCCCCATTCCTCCAGGACACTTTTGTGGGACATGGTGCTGAGAAGAGGCTGCATGTCGGACAGCTCCTGGGCATGGTTCTGAAGGACAGTGCCCAGGCACGGCTGAGCCCAGTGGGGCTGGGGCAGTGTGGGGTCATCACCCAGGCGGGACCATTTCCCCCACACTGACACGGAGAAGAGTTAGAAGGGGCATCAAAGGCACCTGTGCAGAACTGAGCTCGGTTTGCTTTCTTGAAATCCACGCTAGCAATTCTGCTGACTTTTTTTCTCATTACAATAAAAATTTTAAGTTCAACCATTTCATGATCACTGTAACCTAGATAGTCATCTACAATCACATAACCCAAGAGCCCTTTTCTATCCAAAAATAAGGGGCATCTTTCATAGCTTACTTACTGTGGACTTGTGACAAGAAACTACCTTCAGCAAACTTCAAGAATTTCCTAGATTTGATCATCACAGCAATATGATATTCTCTGTTAATATCTGTGAAGTTGAAATTTCCCGTAAGGACCAAAGCTTCCGATTCAGAGATTTTTTCTAATTGCGTATAGAAAGCTCATCCTGGCTGGGTGATCAGTAGCAGATAAACACTATAGCATCTCCTTTTGTTTTTCATCCCCCTAATCCTTACCCAGCATTTCTCAAACACATCAACCCTAACTATAAGGGCTGTGCAGTCAAGTATCTCCCCTACATACAGTTCAGCTCCTCCATTTCACCTGTCCTGCCAATTATGCAACATTAACCAACTGTATAAAAGTGCTCTATCTGATAAAAAATGGAAAAAAAAAAGTTCTTTTTCCCTTTTCACATTGGGAATTTTTTTTCTACAATTATTATTTCTTCACAGGTGGCTTTTAATAGTAGTAAGACTGGTTTTATTGGTAAAGAAGATGACATTTTTTTAAAAGAGTAAGTTTTCTAGTCTATTTCTCCCCTGCCCTTATGCTGGGGCCTCATGATTTTTGCTCTTTGTTCCCACAAAGCAAAGAAAAAAACCTTATTAGATGCTTAGTTGCTGTTTAGTAAACTTATTTATAAATGTTTATAAAAAGAATATGTAAAATAATTTAATTCTGAGAATAAATATGAGATTAACTTCATGAACAGGAAGGTTATGATTCACTCTTACAGTAAATCTTCTTAGGGCTTCCAGTACTGTATCAAAAGTCTCATAACAGCATGATACAAAATGATGACCTGATATAAATGCACGCTGTTAGTTGAAATCCTTTCAGAAATACATGGTGGGTTATTATTTTACTGTCAGGCTTCATGTAAAATTTTAAATGTTGTTTATTCATGATTTTTTAACTTTATGCTAAATCAGGTATAGGTTGTCCTCTTATAGTTGATATGAAAATAACAAAAGGTTTTGTCAACTGTATAAGCTCTGGCTATTTCAACAGAAGCAGTGCAGACCAAATGCATTTATATGATGTTTGCTGGAGTGTTTCAACAGTTATAGGATTAACAATCATGGAAGAAATGTGAGACAACCCCTGCTCTGTGAAATCAGTAAATTTATCTCCAATCTATTATGCTATTTTAGCATATGTTTTCTGCAGAATTAAAGTTTAATATGCCACAATCCGTGTCAAGGACACTATAATTTCACGTAGCAACCAGTCTGAGGGTGGCAATGGCCTCATATAAAATGGCTAAATATATGTCTAGGTTTAAGACAACTGTATAGGGTGGACACTCCAAAATAAGTTACCTCCTCTTTCAGTTTTAATCACTCCTGTTTCACCAATAAGCAGAGAGGAATATGGGAAGATATAAGTGAAAAAATAACATTTTACTAAAAAATGAAATACCAACAGGCAAAATAACAGTAATAATCACTAGATACAAAGGTGCTCAATCCCGCAGACTCAATCCCAGGAACAAAGAAAACAAAATGGTGGAGAAAGCCCTCCCCTCAAGATGGCACCCTCTGCAGACAACACCATAGTCTGGGAGACAAAGGTAAAACAGCTGACAAGCCCCCCTCTCCCAGCCACGTGTGGAGACAGAGAACAAAGAGCGAAAAACAACATAGCAATGGAACCTCCGTGGTTACAAAAACTCACCCTAAAAAACAACCAACAGGGAACAAGGACAAAACATAAAGAAAACCTGGAGTCCAAAAACAGTCCAATGCCTCTCGAGCTCTGCTTCTGGCCACTGGATAGGACCTTTCTATCTTGTGGTGACGGCAGCTTCATCAACAGTGGCAGCTGGAAAAAACTCAGGAACTGGGGCAACAGCAACCGTGCAGTGTCAATTTCTCTGCCTCTTCCTCAGCTGGCTGGACCCACTTGGTGCTGGCGCTACATGCCGACTTGCTGGTGTGCTGCAGGGAATGTGGCGGGGGAAGAAACTGTGCCACTTAACACCAAAAACTAGCAGCTCCCACCTCTGCAAGTCCCTCTGCAGACAGGTATTTTTGTGTAATTTGCCCTGAAGTAGCCTAGAATTGCCAAGAAACTGCAGTTTCTTGGAGACTTAAGCCAGGCAAGGAGCTTGGAGAGAGAAACAGAGAAAGAGAAAGGGCCAGAGGCAACCCCAACTCTTAAAAAAGACCCCAGCACCCCCAGTGTCCCAAACCTGGGACCAGACATTCCAGTTCCACTTGTGGCCCTCAGGACTTTATAGGAACGGTTACAGTTTTGGGTCATATGATGAAGCACAGATATGGAATACAAGACACACTTTTGGGTTACCATGACAATATATCAAACAAGAAAATGTGTAACAGTTTCATGTGTATATCTTTATTCATGTTTGTTGGGGAAAAATAAAAAAATCTATTGCATATGATCAAGGAAGATGGGAAAAGGTCTTTAATGAAAAAAAAGCAACAATTTTGTCTTAATAGTGCCTGTCACTCCAGCTACTGCAGAGACATTTCCCAAAGAGACTTTCTCTGCTTTTAGAACTCTATGACTCAGTTTCAAAATTAGAAATGTTAGGTTTATGATTAAAAAATAAGAAACCATTTGATTAAATTAAAATGAAACTGAGTGACGGGGAAAAATATCATTTTATAGCATCAAAGTGACCAATTTGTCAGAAACCTTAGCAGTCAAAAACTCCACTGATTTTGTACTTATAAAATAGGCTAAGAAATTTAATACTCAATCTGAAATTCTGTTTCGTTATGATGGAAATAATGTTAAAATTAATAACACGCATTGCAATGGAGAGTGAAGGAATATAAATAGCTCCTTACATGGGCAAAACTAGAGAGCACTGATGCACTCCTAACTCTTAGTGTAAGCCAAGATGCTGAATGCTTTGTTAAAAAGTATTGAAGAATTCAAAATTTAAAAAAGGGTACTGGGGGGAGGGGGCAATGAATCAATGCAATGTAAAAGTGAAAGGCTAAATAGGCACTGTTTACCTGGTTAACAGAATTTGTTGACAGATATGACAGAAATATCAATATTCAAAATTTCACTCTGGTCAGTTATGTATTCTTTTTAAAAATTAAAGGTAATATTAGAAGTATTTTTTAGTATATTTCATTTAATCAGATAATTTGCCATGTCTTTGTGGACAATAGTTTGGAAACCTGTGATTTATACTGATGAATTTCTGGGAATTTAATAGGAAATCTATTCTCATGCCATATATTTTAAGTACAGATCTCTTAGGATAGCAAAATTAAGATTTTACATAGCACTTCTTATGATGTTTCTTTTGCAGGAGTAGAAGTGGGATTTGGATTTGGGAAATAAAGATGTTTTTCTGTATACTTGTCTAGGTGTCTAAATTCTCTGAGCTCCTTAATTCACATGGGCTACAAATAGATTTTTCTCTGTGATGGCTCCGCAGAATTATGTAGGGAGGTAGCCCCAGTAGGCAAGGTCTTGTCTGCATCCATACTGCAGCTCCTCTGGGGCATCACAATGCATAAAGCAAAATGAAAAACAGGAAACTGGAAAGGGACTAGAGTTTTTAGGGCTAAGTGTGTCTTACAGTTTTCCATAGTAAAAATTTATTTTGTCATGTCTCTGAAAAATCAGACACATTATGTTTTTAAGTTACCAATATAGCAAGATGTTGTCACTGATACTTGTATTTGATTATGAGAAGACATGCAGAGGTCATCTGTAACTTTTATTCTTTTTACATAGGCAATAGTATACTATATTTAATCCTCAGGCATGAAAAAAGTCCTTCTATGACATATATAGGTCAATCCACATGAATGGCAAGATTTTTACATCATAACTGTATCATGGTTCACTTTTGCATGGGACTGCTGCCAATTAGTCCTCTTCCATGTGCAGTATAACCTTTGAAAATACTTAAGGGCTATTTTATGTATGCACAGTCTGGAAATTTAGTTATAAAAAGCACAAGTATAGAATATTCAAACAAGTTATAAAAAGATGCAAAATATAAACAAATTCTACAATTTCTTTTTAGTAAAGAAAATCTGACATCTCAGAAATTCTTGAAAATTTAAGGTCTTCTTTATAAACACGTACTTTAGATTTGAAAGGTCGTGGGATCATATGCCTTAAAAGCATACCACATTTCTAAATACAGAAAAGTTGTTTGTCACAAAACTGTACATCAGTGACCTGAGGCATCATAGGGTTAGGTTAGGGTAAATACTTTTATTGAAATGATAAGGAGAGGTGATTAACAAAGTCACAAAAATAGCAAAGTCTGTTTGGAGCCCTTTTGGGTTCTAAATCAACTAATGAAAAATAAGTAGAAATTTGATGAATTCTTATATAGCTCTGTTATTCTTATGCATAAAATGCAAATTCTGTTTGGAGAGGTTGTTGAATATCTGTACATACTAGTGAAGTAATTAGGAGGAAGTCTTTCTCCACCACCTTCTTCTTGTCTTGCAGTTTGTCAGCCTATGTGGAAAGGAGACTCGTATCTTCACTACTCTGCCTTTTCTGCTCAGTGCCAGTGAAGAAGAGCCTGTTGTATGGCACCCAAAGCATCAGCTAGCTGGAAAATGGTTGCTGTAAGTAGCCAGTGAGCTAGCTGGCTAGTAAAGGCAAATTTTGTAAACCTTCTTCATTTCTTCAATAATTGGCTGATTTTTATGGAAATTTGCTTTTGTTTTCTTGAAATACACAACCTGTGGTCCTACTTCTTTGTATATTTCACTGACAGTATTTTTAAAAATAATGGATATTTGTGCTGTGATAGGCAGATAGGTGTTTGTGCTGCCATCCTTATCTGAGAAACGGGGAACCCCAGGTGAAGTTGCTTTCCAAACTTAGTAGATTGAAAGTCGGTGTCTTGGATCCTATGCTAACCTGGGTAAGAGAATTGGGAATTACTTCCTCTTTTTGTAACTGTGCCACTATACACACACAGACACATGTAATCTATATAAAAACATAATTAACAGGCAAAGTATATAAATGAAAATACATTCTTCATGAATAAGTTGGTTTGAGTTCTACCCAACATTTGATATCATATTTATATTTAATAACTCTACACAAAGAGACATATAGGGGCGATAAGGAGCTTCCTTTTAATAATTCTGATGGTAGAAATACAAAGCAATGAAATATTGTTTGGGGAATCTAAAGAACCTTAATAAACAAGTGTAGAGAAATAAAATACTTTATAGTTTGAAAGGTGAAAATTGTTCAGGGAGATGCATTATGAAAATAAAGTGTAGATTTCTTTGTATTTTCTTCCTTGCTCCAGACAATGGTGATAATATTATTATCTATTTGTCTACTTATGCAAAAAATTATCTTATTTGTATCTGGGTTGCGTCCAGTTCAAATAACTACATGTCCAAGTGGATTCAGGGACAAATTTATTCTAGATGGGCTTCTTCACAATGGATATGTGCTTATGATTAGTGTTCTCATAGAACAAATGGAAACTCTTTCAATGACAAAACATTAATTAGGAGCTCTGTGTAAGAGCTATGCCAACACAGAAGCACAGAATGATGGGGATATGAATACAATTTCTACAAGAAATACTCACTAAATTTAAGAGTTAAACTTGAAATAGATAGATAATTATCTTTCTAGAGGCTCTTTCCAGCCAGTCTACTCTCTCTCAGCATGTGTAATGTAAGGATTTCTATTTCAGACTGAGAAACACATGCCCAGCACAAGTTCATGGATGAACATGGTATTTTCGTACTTGATATATTGATTCTTTGATCTGAATAAGGATAAGAACATGTCATACCTGACATATTTTAATTTGCACTTAGGGAGAAAATACCTTAGATTTCTTAATACTTTTTATCTAAATTTCAAACAAGGAAAAAGGTGGAGGATAAGCAAAGGGTTTATTTCACTTGTTCGATTTCAACAATAATAAAGAAACTTAGTATTCTTTCTTCCCTTATAATATAATACATATATTTGGACTCTGTTATGCCAAATTCATGAAAACACCTACACTTTATGCAAATAACTTTGAAATAGCTTCTGTAAAATACAAGCAAAGAAAGGGCAAATCAGAATGAGTACAACCAAAATATGCTAAAAACCAATGTATTTTGAGAAAACCTATCCCTTGTTTAAATGTTATATATAGCATATAGATAAAGAATTAGAACAATACTTGCTTAATTTCAAAACCTCTTGGAGGAAATAGTTTTGTGGGAAAATTTATTATGTATTTTTTTATATTCATACACATTATATTTGTGTAAAACCAGTTCCAGTTTAGATGAGAAAGTTTAAATACCTCAGGCAGAGAAGTTTCTTCAATCCTCTCTTGGAGCAGATAAATACACTAAGACAAGACTAGAGTTACAGGCACCAGATAAACAAAGTTCTTGCTGACAAAAACCCAAACCTGTCTAACATTCCCAAAACTCCTGTTTATGTAATCAAAGAATAGCTCCTCTGCATTTCTCATGAAAGTCAATATCCTAATTAGTATTAGCAATCTGTAAATGGGGAAATATAAGTGAGAGCATTTGGGCAAAACATAAGAAAATACAAAAATACAAGAATGTATTTCTTCCCCCTCCTTCACATCTGAACATAGAGGTTATTCTAGTTAGTTGTGTGTAAGCCATTAATAATTTAACATTTCTTTCTTTAAAAACTAGATAAATCCAAATACCACTTGGGGATTTTATCCCAGAATTTTGCTGAAGGGTTTTTAATCTCCCTGAATTAACAAAATCAAAGCTAATTTTAAAAGCTTGACAAGCTAAAGTAGATTTGACTAATAGATAAAAAAGCCTTATAATAAACTGGTTTTCAGTTGATATTTGTGAGACCTATAAATTATATATCACTGCTTTGAAAGTCTGTATAAAAATTAAAGTGAGAGATCATTTCTTTTTGGACAGGAGATAGCTTTAAGCTATTTTGAAATGGGATAAAGGGAAAAAGTGGGTAGAGAAGGAAAGACCTGAAGGGACTTAAGTTTTATTGCACATAAAATTTGATGTGGTAAGCATTCACAAGTTTTCTTCTTTTGTGAGGTATGACAAATCCTTACTTTCAATAAATCTGATTTTTTGTCTATTTTGTTTCTTTATCAAATTTAAGATCTGGAGGTAAACCAATCCAAATCGGAGTTTTTAAGATGTTAGAAGTCTGATATCAAAGTCAAAATGAAGTGCTCTGACTGCTGTCTGTCAGGTATGAGGGCATCAGTTCTCTATTCCCTTCCTTGTCTGTTGTGAAAACCAGTTATGTTAAGTGGGAAAAGTCTACCACTTTGGGTCCATCAGTGAAGTGAGGGAGTAAAATGCTTAATTTTCAGTTCCCTTGGGGTGGTTTTCTTAGAATGAATATATTTTCTTTGACAGTGGAAAAGAGGGTCCCTAGAAGCACATATCAGGATGTAAATGATAGTTAAAATAAATTTGTGGAGCAGAAACAGAATTAAAGAACTTATTAGTTGCCTAAACTACAAATATATTGTGGAAAAAAATATACAAATTGAGGAGTATTAGAGCAAAGCATCCAGAGAATCTTCATGAGAGAATTTATGTCTGCAAGCAATTTTATCATTTCAGATTTCTACTTAAGGATCATAGATTTCTAATGTAGGATTTCCGTGCCTTAAAAATTCAATAAACCTTTGGCAAATACCAAGTGTTAACTGATAAATCCAATGTTTATTTCAAATTTTTCTTTTCAAAAATACAGATAAAATAAAACTCTACTCCTTGACAGATGAGAATTTTCTATACATCTGTTTAAATATTTTATCGATGTATTCTTAACTATGTCAAAATTACTTCCTAATCCAATAACTAAATATATTGCTCTTCATCCACCTTGACTTACTTAATATGAATTGGTGAAGTGCTTCCTCTCTTGAGATTCAAAAACAGCACCACATTTCTGGTTGAGTTCAGGCAAAGTTTTGATTTTTGAGGCTTTTTTTACTGCTTGCTTTCAATTCCTTTGATATTTCTGGAATCACCAATTGCAAAATTTGGTTTAAAAGTTACTAATAAAACTTCAGAAAAATATAAAATCCTTTGACGGAACTTATATTTATGCTCAAAATCCGTACTTGTGTTTACAACCTAAGTCAAAATATGATGGAAGTACAGACTCTTCCCATGTAAAAATTGACAGTCCTGAAATTACAATTTTTTGAAAGAGACTGTCTCATTAGAATTCAGCAGAGAAACTAGTATCATTACAGTATTCAAAGCCACTCTTGAATAGCCAAGAACAGTAGGTTTCCTTACAGAGTCTTAGATTATTGCTATTTATTTCCTATTTATGTGGAAATACTGTCATATCTGGACACAAAGAGTCATGCTATATGCTTTGAAAAGAGTGTGTTACTTTTGAAAGCCTCCTGCATCTGTTTTAAATGAATGTGATTCTGTTTGGCATGCATTTCCTGTATACTTTTCAAAATATAAAGCAGTAGCACTCAACACATTGTGTTCAGGCTCCGATAGCACATGTAAACTGCCACATAGCATATTTACTTTCCTTTCTGGAGAAAAGTCCTGGAGAGGCTTTCTAGAAACTCTTAGTCATTCATTACAAGTCTCTTCCTGAATATTGGATCACTTTTATAATATTGACTTGCCTTTGCACCTGTTGACAACATTATTTCTCTGTCAGGTTGTTGGTACTACATTGTCTTTATTGATTTGATGATCTGTGTACCTATTTGATTCAATATCCTTGTGAGATGGTTATCCTAATTTTACTGTAGTTTAGTTAAGAACAGACACTATTCTTCCCATGGTAAATATAGATAAAATGACTATTCTGTGATATTCTTGTGATTCAATATTTATGCTTTAAATTTTCACAAGAAATAACTAAAATTTGAAGGATTTTATCTCCCCCTCCAGGTGTCATTAAGAAACTTAAGGAAAGCTGTCAAGGAAAAAATTTCTCCCCTGCTTAACAGGTTAGCTGAAGACACCAAGAAAGAATGTACAGACATAAAGCTAAATATAATTTTTTTTTGTCATGTAAATGGAACAGTATCACAATCATGTCCATTTAGGGGATGTTGAGTGGAGTTGTTGGAGACTGTGTCCATCACTATCTTCTATTGGAAATTCTCATGCTCCAATCTAGCAAGAAGATAAAAGTATTTATTATCAGTCCACAAAACTTCAACCTCCAGGAGAAATTTTGCAGCTCTTAATAGGTTTCATGACCTCTATCCCTCAGCCTTGTTCAGGTACACGTGATGTGTTCCCACATGCAGCCTTGGTACCACTGGCACAGTCCATTTGCTGTGTGTTTATGGTCGGTTTTCTCATTTGTAGGAAGCTAACTGAACATTATAGCCATAATTGACAAGCTCTAAAATATAAATATCAGTTCTTGAAACACAGGTAAAGTAGAACTTACTTTTACTGCAGCATTGTGTGTTATTTCGGCCTACGGACAAATGTGACTGCATAGTGGTTATATAAAGGAGTATATTGCAAACAGGTCACGGTGATATGCTGACCAACTGAAATGTATCATGTGCGTGGGAGTTTCTATTTTTCCCCAAATTATAAGGCTGAAAGCAGAGTGTGCTGTTCCATTTCTACTAGTTTTATCCTGCACAGTGCTTCTTCAGACACAGTCAGTTACATGAAGTCACTCAAAGAAAATGTTTTTCGAGAATGGCTTACAGTGAGATCTATTTTAGTAGGGATATCTTCCATAGATTTTGTATTTTTCAAACCTTTAAGAGATAATGAACTAGTTGGTAGAGACAGTGCTGAAATGCTTCACACTGTGACTTGTTCCACTTACCACTAGCTTCCTTCCTGCTACCCCTAGGTTATTCAGGAATATAAGTTCTATAGGATCATTACAAACAAATTTAAAGTGTTCACAGTTTTCACATTCTTCTGGGAATGGTTTCAGTGAGACATACTGAAGGTCTACCTAGGCAACAATTCTTTCACTGCCAGCACAAACTGGTGGTGTTGAGGTAGTGTATAGGAGAAAGGGCTGATGCACAGTGATAAATCCATCAATATGTTCTCCTAGCACCTCAAAATCCAATTGGTATGGATTTTATGGGTAGAGACAGCATAACTATGTTTATTAAGCGCTGATAGTTTTCTCTTTAGTGAATCTCGCTTTTCTGATAGTATGTTTGTTCTCTGATAACATGACAATTTTTGGCATGGTCCCTGTAAACTCCAAGTCTTTTGATACATACTTCAAGAAGTGTGGTGCAAGATACTGAACTAGGGTTTTTGGAGTGGCCAGTGAAATGCTGACTTTTCAGATGATGCTTTTCTATGGTGTTAGAACACTATTTTGGAGACACTGTCTTCCAAATGCAGCTAGGTGAGCCTGGTCCTGAGGCAGATGGGGTAGAAAGTCTTTCTTCGTCCAAGTTCTCAAGAAAATCTCCCTCACTGTCCCATCAAAAGTTATTCAGCTAATGTTCAATATACAGCTAAACCCTTTAGAATGACCTGATCTCAGGTATCATAAGTCAGCAAGGATATTACATGTTTGTAATCTGCCAAAAAATGTGAATGGTACACTGCCAGGTAGATAACTAAGAGAGAAATCATACTTATTGGTATTTTCCATATTTTCTGTCATCAATATGACTAGTAAGAAATATGGGAGTCCTTTCTGGTTTATAAATAATACATAGAAGTACTGAAAATAATAGAGCAATTTTCACATTTAGACCATAATTTGATTTCAGGATATTTTAAATGTTTTACAGTATTTTAAAACTTTTTTAGTCACTGTAATAATGCATTTTATACAGTTGTGTTTACTCTCTTTTCTGTGTAGGTGTCCTGGTTTCAACTGAGAAAGTACCAATTTTCTTCTTAGTAGCTGTAGAAAAAAAACTCGTGTAAAAATAAAGTAGTAGATGGACTCAGGAACTGATGAGAGAGTCAAAACTACATTTTTTTTAAGCTAGGTAAATTGAGTCATCTATTTAATAATAGACCTTCATGCTGAGAATCTTGTATAAATTATTGTTCTGCAGGAGAGAGATTTTGTGTAATGGATTGGGATAGTTTTAAAAAAAGTTGAAGGACATATTCATAAGCATAATAACAAGGTATTTTTAGTCACTAAAACTATTTTAAGTAAAGAAAAAATAAACAAAGGAACCTGGGGGTGGGGTTGTTGTTGGTTTTTCTTTTTTTTTCTCCAGTTGTTCTGATCTATACTGATTTTCACACCTAAAAAAAAAAAAATCAATATTGCGACTTCATATTCATACTTTTCTTGCTGAAATAGCATAATGGTCCAGGTCTCACTTTTAGCACTCAGCAGCCTGGTAAATGAAATTCTTCACAAAGAACAAAATATATAGAATACAAAATCTAAGTAGCAAGTGCTTGCCACATATGGGAAGTAGTATGTTTTATTCCAACTACACTTCTATTGCAAGTTCAGTAAAACATGAATGGAAGGGATTTGAAATATTTTATCAAGTATGAGCATTCTAGAATGATTTCAATACTTCAAGAAGGGCTGAACTTGGATGAAAATCCCTTTAAATAGCAGAAGACCCATTACTAACAGGACTGGAGAAACCTATGTGACTGTAGGAAAAGTCCTTCAGAATTGTACAGTAAAAATGAACAGGGAAACTGGGTTCCTTTAAGATTTAGACAGTTTAGGAAAGTTAAAGGTTCACCCAACCTGCAAGGGAAATCATGCAGCATTCTTCTTCTGACAGTATGTGTTGTTCAGCATCTGGACAGAGTTAGACAAGAACAAATGGGTGAAATATTGCAGGTACTTCTTCCTCCCATGATTTTCTGAATTACTAGTTCTGTACCCAAGTCCAGATAATGAGATAATTCCTTTTCCAGAATTACTTTATTTGAGGCAAACTTCTGTATGTATGATCACTTTTGTGGATCACAAAAGTCCACAGGTCACTTTTGCGTAATGTTTATAAAGAACTTAGTGAATCTTTGGATTTACTAAATCTATGCATAAGTTGCTTCACTATTGGACTACTAGAAAAAAAGAGTGTAATATATTTTTGAAAGTACTGGTAGATTATAAAGCAGTCTGCAGATAAGACTACTTTCTACTCCCAAAACTTATTTTCTGAGAATAATTTTTATCCCATATAGTTACGACAGACAAAACATATGGTATTGAATAAGATATAAAATTTGCCTAAGAAAACTCAGCTTTGTGAGGAGAAATTTCAGGATCTATTTTCTATTTGTTGCAGATCTGTAGCCACATATGCCCAAAACCATTAACATATCAAAATTTTTCTATCGTTTCTCATTATTTTATAGGTGAAAGGGGAACTCTCTATTGACTTTTCAAGGCAGTGATGAAATTCCATTGTGACTATTTGGAAAAGTATTAACATATATGAAAGTGTAAGAAATTAAAATGTTTTAATCACTCTCTGCAACCACCTGAAAAGGCATTATAGCCTGGTGGGGGTGGCCTCTTCTTCCAGGCAACCAGTGACAGGATGAAAGGAAATAGTGTGAAACTGCACCAGGGGAGGTTCAGCCTGGACATCAGGAGGAATTTCTCCACAGAAAAGGCTGCCAAGCATTGGAATGGACTGCCCAGGAAGGTGGTGGAGTCACCATCCCTGGAGATGTTCAAGAAACAACTGGGTGTGGCACTTAGTGCCTAGTTGACAAGGTGATGGTTGGTCAAAGTTTGGACTCGATGATCTTGGAGGTCTTTTCCAGCCTAAATAATTCTATGATTTTATGTTTACATTTTAAATATCATAGCCAACAAAGTGATTTTAGCAAGAAAAATGTATCTGAATATGAATTAGCTGCTTTACTTGTAAGTAAATGCTAACTCTTCAGAAAATTTTTTTAAAAAATAAACCTAACAAAATACATGACAAAAATTATGAAATAAATTATTTGGTACAAGGTTTTTTTGCATGCATTGGGAATCCTATCAAAGAAAATGACAAAGTTTTCTATCTTCAGATCCTGTTTTTTTCCATTTAATGAAGCTCAAGAAATTAGTCATATCTTAGATTTAGTAAGAGAAATAATAACTTTTTTCTACTAGAGTGGGAATTTTGCCTTCTAGGTGTTAGACTCTTTAGTGCTAGACCTTCAGATTGAAGTATATTTTCACTAGGCATATAAAGAATCATTATTTATTGAAAGTTCTATTGAAAAATATTTTGAAAATAATATTATATTCTCTCTTGATTTAGCCAGCCCTGATTTATTCTGGTTTATACTCTTAAATAACTAATGGAAGGAAAGCCATTGGTTATGGAAAAGTTACCTATCTCTGCAGTCAAAGATCATGCTTCATATCAGACATATTAATGGTGGGCAGGTGGACATAGTTCTGTTTTCTTCCATCCATCTGCTGAATTTGGACATATCCTTTGTTAGCCATCCAAGAGTTGTGGTTCTGTTCCGCTTTATAAAACAAAAGAACACAAAAGGGTCACCACAGGGAACGTGCCTTTCAAAATCAGAGTTCATGTTCACTTTTCCCTGTTCTCTGCTGGCACCTTGCATTACTGTCACTTCTAAGTGTTTCTCACAGAAACATTTTGTATACTTAGCAGAGGAGTTGTTTTTTATTATCTGATGCTCTGAAGAATAGCTAAGGAGTTAGGCTTCTTTGTTCATTTCTCTTGCATGGTTAGCAGAACCTGTGTCTTTTCAAACTAGACTGTCTTAGTACCTGACCATACTGGGGCTAAAACTGATCTTGAATGCCACTGAATTTGCAGCTTTGATGTTTTTTATTTGCTGCTGTGTGCGACCGTTACTTTGGCTTGATGTACCGAAAAGAATTCCCGACTTGCTAGTAATGTACCTATCCAAGCATAGACAGGGGGCATCAAAAAGGCTTTGTTAGTCCCCTGATCACACTTCACAATCTGAAATTTGGCAGTGGGCGTCAGAGCATTTTTTCTGAAGCATATTTGGGTCTGGGATTTGGTTTGCTTTGAGAATATAAAGCTGAGTAATAAAAAAATTGTGCCAGACCCAATTGGTTTTTGGTTAGTATTTTGGTGTTCCTTTGGTTGCTTTTATTTCTTTTTCTTTAAGTCTATGATCTAAAGTCTACTAGTTGTAGTGTTGTGGGGAAGGACAATTCTTCAGTTCTTCTTCTGTGTGGCTTTGAAGTAGAACAGAAATGAATTAATGATATGAGTATATGGGCAGATTGAACAGCATTTCCAATAGTGATTCCAGAGCAATAAAAATAGTAGTAGTAATAATAATAATAATAATCCCTTATCCTTCAGTAGAATTAAAAGCTGCAACAAAAGCACTTAAAGAAATATGTGTGTTTATGCTTTGCTCAGCAGATGGTGTTCTGAATCAAGGGCTGAAGAAAAAGATAGGTAGTGGCATTTATTTCCAGAGAAAATACCAAGAAAGAACTTCATCTGAGAAAAATTAAGTACAGTGTTTTGTTAGGTGCTTCCTTGTGTTCTTTTTGCCTCAAGGTCACCTAAGGGACTTTCAGTTTTTCTTCATTTAGGTTTTCAAGGAGTTTCTGAAGTTGGGTTGCAAAAAACTTCAGAGAGAAATTAATATTTTAAGCGATTTGAAGCGATTCAATAAAAAGGTGTTTGTTAGAAAGTTGAAATTCTCAATTTATAGTGAAATCCACTCCAGCAATATCTTCATTCAACAGCTCAATCTGGAAAGCAGCTGTCACTCACTCCCTTGAGGAAAGTGTAAACAATATCTAATACTTACTATTCTACTATAATACTTACCAAGATTCCAATTTTTGAAAAATTACATAAATATTTGAGGAAGGTTGTTTAGTTAAATATTGTGATTTTCACTAGAAGTATCTTCTGAAAACAAATAAATATAATGATTTTTGTGTAAATTGTAGATTTTTGAAGTAGCTGAATTTGCATTCACCTGTGTTGACATATAGAACAATTGACAATGGCCAAGCAGTAACAGTCACATTGGCAGAAGTTTCCTGCTGAGCCCATAGGCATATCACAGGTGCTTGATACATGCTGTGCCAGGAGGACTTGCTCAGAAGTTTGTCAAACTGCTAAGTTTTCACAAAATATATTGTTGTGGTTAATCAGTATCAGGTTAATCTGACATCCACAGCTCAGGCTGGCATTACCCAGGCTGACATTTTACTTTCCAGGTAAATGATCTTTATAGTCCTATTCTAAAATCTGTAGGGACACGTCCAAGTTTCTGACTTTCTCCTATGCCTTCGTAGGTTCCCTTGGCTTTTTTTCTTTTTTTTAATTTTTCCCTTTGCTTATTCTAGCCCTCAAAACAATACAAATGATGCTTTCATGTTGCACACGAGGATTTTCTAATTTTTCAATGGCAATACTACCATGTCATGATAGAATTTGATCACAAATGAACACAGATTAGACATCACCGCCACAGCTTGTCAGTAAGCTTTTCTTTTAACTGATGTCTGATTAGCACTTAAATTGTTGCACACTGTTAGTTGCCTAGGATTTTAGTGATCATTAGTGGGTCTGAAATTGAACAAGATAAAAGGAAGCATTGTTTTCAATTCACGGGATGGTTTTCTTTTTCCATGCAGGGTTATTTGCCACTAAAGAGGTGTGTGGTGCTGATTAAAGTTTAGTTTTATGCATCATCGTATTCTGTTATGAATAACAATGGTATTTTCAAGTTAGGCAGGATATTCTTTACTTTATCGTCTAAATATTGAGCACTTAGTGGTTTTGTGCACCTGCGTAAGTTGGATGTAGCTTACTTTAGCAGTACTATTCTCATTCATTTCCACCATCAGCTTCATTTCAGTGCTCTGGGGATATTTATGTCTACACAGAGCGTGTATCATCATAAATCTGTATGAAATGGATGGTACCGTTTCCCACTGACTTATATGGCTGGTACTACTGCCTCTGAGCTATGATGTGGGGCACCCTGTATGGAATCAAATCACTGTGAGGTTGTATAAGAGGTCTATACTGAATTGTAATTAATATGTAGGTATTCACTGTCAGTATGAAAACATAATGATCTTGCAAAATTATAGTTAACATGCATTTTTAAATGAAAAAAATAAGATTCAGTTGTTAAATTACTTAAGGATATTGTGATAAAATCAGAAAATTGTCTTGAGTCTTGTTCTCTGGCAGAGTTCAATGTATAGAAGAAAACTCAAGACTCTTCTTGAGCATTTCCAGAAGAAGTTAACTGCAGGTCTTAGTGGAAGGATGGTGATATTAGAATAACAACCTCAAATGGGAACCAAAGTGGTGATTAAATATAACCACTCCCTTCTTGAAACAGCTTAAGAGAATTGTCTTCAAACAAATACATATACTGCACACATATAACAGTTACCTTGCAATGTGAAAAGGAGTGTAATTTTCCCAAAATGCATTCACCTTGTCTTATCTGGGGTGATCACAATACTATCCCAGAGCCATTAAAGTTACTTGTTTGTGGCTCTAATTTCAAAGCTTTTAGAGCAGAATATGGTTGTCAACATACTTGTCTCCGCAGGCATATTTTCCATCTGCAATGAAATAGATGCCTGTATATGAGCTAGAGTCTTAAGATGGTCTTATTGTGCACCACAGCACCACTTCTACATTTCATATCCATAAAAACATACTTCTATAATTAATTTTCTAGTCGTATAAAGATTCGATTTGATTTAAGAAGCTGCAAGTACTGTGCTGAAGGTTAGGCACCTCTATTTAAAGACAATTTTCACTTCCCACTATTGCTTTGATCAGCATCATTACCAAAAAAAAAAAAAAAAAAAAGAAAAAGGAGCAAAAGTACTATTGTAAAGTGCTTGTTTAATTATGACATATGCCAGAGTATCTATTTTGCAATTCCCTTTTAATTGCTGAGCAAGGTGCAATAATTAAGTCTTGAATTTGAAGCCCTTCATTTGGTCGTACTGTTCGTTAAGGGTAAAAGGTTATACCACTACAGTGGTGTGAGATTTTCTGCAGTCATGAACATTATTTTTACTTTAATAACAATTTTGAAGAAGCACTAAATTTTTCAACTTTTTCTTACAGGTACAGAGATGGAGAATTACTTTCATTTAACTGTGAATCCATCTCAAAATAACCCTGATTTCTGCTGGCTAAACAAGTACTGGAGGAAAAAGAACAGAGATAATAAAAACCTTTTGAAAGTCAGAAGTAGAGGGCAGGTCTCAATTCCTTCCACCTAACCTTAGTCACTAAATTCAGGAGCTCTTGGTTTTTCTTTGTAAGGCAAGAGACAAGCTCATTCGGTGGGGGCTAGGTCTTCCTGAGACCTGAATCATTCTATAGGAGCCTGCCTCTAATTCCTACAGGAAGGATGGTAATTTTCTAATCAGGACTTTTCAGCCTATTGTGATTTGCCACAAAGCTGAGGTTCTCTAAAAGCATGTAATTGCTCAGTGATTCAATCCTTCTGCCTCTTCTTGCCTGCATTCTTGGATAATCTTTCCTATGTCTTTTCACCCGATTATACTGGAAGTGGTTTGATTCTGAAGTTATTTAGGACATTATGCATTCAAGAAATATTTATTCTTTTCTATAGTATTAGCTTTTGATGCCTTACATCTTTAAATAGTTTAACTGCAGAGTCAGATGAGTGTCAGGGGTATCTTGTGTCCTATCCATATGGTCAACAACCTCAGCTTTTTTATAAAACATTACTTTAGCTAAAAGGTCAAGAGGATGGTACAGGATTGGAATGTCAGTTTGTACAAAGGGAATCTGAGGTTTGAAACTCTTACATTTAATATAACTAATATTGCATATCAAAGAATCACTGAGGTATGGGAAAAAATAGCATTTTAATAACTAGGGTTTATTATCTCAGGTTAAAAGTGACAGACATCATTCTCTGGTTATTCCTGATTCATATTTGTTCAGAATGTCTTTTGCAACTATAAAGATGAGAAAATGGCTTCTTGCTTTTAGATGAAGATACTACTGCAAACTTCAACTTGTCATTTTCATAAAGAAATGCCAGTCAGTAGACTGACACAGGCAAATTATTGTGCCATGTAATTCAAACATGAATTTCACGTAGGTCATGTAATTTGCTAAGTGTTCTGTCAGTTTACTGAGTGAACTGGCAATCTATATTCAACTTTTTTTTTTTTTTTTTTTTTTTTTTTTTTTTTGACTGCCATGGACTTAAATAGTAAAGTCAGGAGTTATGCATTTGCAACAAAGTTTACCATAAAGGCTTTATTCTTGCAATGAATCAAGAATTGTAGAAGCAGAGTATATATAGAAAACTGTCAATTTTATATGCTGTGTTGACATCTCTATCTCATATTTCCTCTGTGATTTCACTTTCAAGAACAACTTCCAAACAAATTTGAAATCAAAAGAATATCATTCAAGCATTCAGTTACATTTAAAATTAAAGACATGCTTTGTAACGTCCTGGCATGTTAGTATAGTGTATTTTTAAAAAAACAGAGGCTTTTGACTGAAGATACCATAGATGAAGAAGAGAGGTTTTTCTGAGTTTATGAAAAGCTTTAAAATACTGCCTTGTGTCACAAGGAGCTCATTTGTTTACAATACTTCCAGATCAAATTTGTAAAGTATTCAATGGCTTGCATTGAGAAACTAAAATGGTAATAGAATTGAATCTCAGCCTTTTATATTGATATTGGTCTTCTTGTCCACGTCCAACTCATTAAAATTTTTATAGATTTCTCATTGCACTGCGGTGAACAAAAGCTTTTTAAAGTGAAGGATGAGAGTTCACTGAATGTTATTTTGCTCTGTTATTATTGCTCTTTGTTATTATTTATTATCAGGTTTTATTATTATGACTTTAAAAAATAATCAGGAAGAATTATTTTGCTGTTAATGCATCCAACTGAGCTAAGTAATACTGATTCTTTTATAAAAAAATAGCTTTTCTACTTTAGAAAAGATGCTGCTTCTGACAACATGCCTGAGACTTCTTCAATGTTAATGAAATATTGATGGCTTTATTATATTAACTCGCCATAAAAAATCACAATGAAACTCACTTGGTGTCTGGCATTCAAAGATTATTTTATTTTCTCCTGTGTTTCCAATTAAAAGTTTCAGGCTGCTGAAATGTTTTTAATAAAGATTCATCAGAATAATCATGGGATAGTCCCTGACACAATATACCTAGCAGAGAGGTATTTGTGAGGATTAAAAGCAGACCAGTTTTGCTTTTGAAAATGGTCAATGAGAAGCATGTTAATGCATGTATAGCCTAAAATACCTGAAATCTCACACTTAGAGGAAATAGATTTCTATTTAGACAGGCTATTCACAATAAACAAGTATGTGTGAGGATTATTGTTTTTCACTACTGCTATTATTATCAAAAGAAAACAAGAGAACTGTGAATTTCTTTAATATCTCAAATATTCTCAGGAAAATTTATCCTAGACACCTTTTGGC
This sequence comes from Aleadryas rufinucha, assembly GCA_013397815.1. NCBI lineage: Eukaryota > Metazoa > Chordata > Aves > Passeriformes > Aleadryas > Aleadryas rufinucha. Next base: position 59,870 of record VZTH01002227.1, on the reverse strand, counting down.
TTGAGAAGAGTTGGCCTGGGTTTGAAATTGAGTGTAATAAAATGTCAAGATTTTTGCATGTCTCTCATGAGCTATGCTTTGCTTAGTTGAAGTATATAAATGGCAGCCCTATGGCTTAAAACTTGGGGTGAAGGAGGAAAAAGTCATTAGGTGTGTTGAACTTTTAATTTTCAAAAGGGTGTCTGTTTTAAGGACAGCAACCCACTCCAGCTGCACATAACTTCAAAAACTTCACACAGTAGTCATTCACATCTGACATTAATATATGCATATCTTCCTGAATGAGAAACCCTAGTACTGATTTTTGCTCCCCACCAATTGTCTTTCCTTCCTGTTCCACTTTTGACCTCTGAAAGATTCTTCTGTTTTATCTCCCATTCTACATCACTTATATAAAATGGTGACAGTTATTTTTACAAAAAATGCTGACTGCATTAAGTCATAAATGGAAAATAATCTAGGAAATCAAAAGCAATTTGAATTCATCATAAATCAATCTTTGCAGCCAAGAACACCAAAATTAGCTCCAACCTACAGGAATGAAATAATTTGTACACATCTTATATTTTATTCCTCTAGCCTAGTAGTGAGATGCTGGCTTGGACAAAAATTCTTGACCACAGCAGGAGACAACAAAATACTTGAGGTTTTTTCCCCATATATATAAAAATAAAATTATTTTGTGTAAATCTACATATGGTCTAAATTAGGTGCTTTAGCTGAATTGATTGTAGTAAGAAGAAAAAAAAAATTTGACAGAGTAATTGAATTCTGTTTTATTAACATGGTCCAAGACAAGTGTATATAGCTCACATTTGGGTCAATAGTGTTCACAGCTTACTTAATGAAAGAGTGTGAAACAGATGTCACAGCTGTCAAAAGGATTGAAAACTCTGGAGGCTTTCTTTCAGTCACGCTTGTAGGATGATATCTTTCTAAGATTTTCCTGAGAGACTACAGAAGAGGCTGTGTTTGCAAAAGAACAAGTGTGGGAGAACAATCCAAATAGCCATGGAGTGCTTATCTCAAATTGCCTCTTACTAGCTAAATATCATAATTTGAATCACTAGCTTTATTCCCCCTCTTTTATAGATTATTAGATTAAAATATATAAGGGTGAATATTATTTTACTTTAGTGTAATCTCTTGTTTGTTAGCAATGTCTTCCCAAGGGTTTATTGTGTCAAGCCCATGGTATCTGGAGAACCAAACCCACATTTTTAGATATGTAACCTATTTCAATTCAAAGTTTGTGTCCCAAAAGAGATGTGTGAGATACTGAAGGTAGTTATAATAGTTCATTGGTGTACCATACTTACTCAGGAAAACTACAATTTCTTACTGGAAATTTCCTGTTTTGACAACTGTTTCTAGCTTTAGCGAATTGTGAACTGCCCTCATACACAACAAACCTTTCTATACAGCCTCTTCCAGTGAATTTTCTTCATTGTCTGACCAGTAATTTCAAAATCTAATTACAGACTAAATTAAATTGTTTTATTATGGCCTCATCCTTCTCTGCTGATATCTGAAATGCAGTTCCACTTTATGGAGGTGAGAGCTGTATTTATAGTTCCCAGGTGTATGCCTTTTCATTTAACTGTACTGGAATACATGCATGAATGTGTCTTGGCCAAATGAAATAACCTGACTATTTTAGTTACCACTCCAGCAATGCCTGCAAACATTACATGTTTTGCCAGTGTTCCTGTTTTCTTTTAGGTTTGCAATCTTTGTTGAGAAGGTTTTCAGTAGACATAGTCAAAAGCAGCTCACCGTATGTGACTACTAATAGAAGTTCTGTTTATGGTTATTTCTTTAGATCTATGATGTCCCTAGAGTTTAAACTATTGAAATTCTATTTTGATTTGCATGCTGGCAATACTTTTAATAAAAATTCTGGTTTGTCCCTTCCACACCTTGAATAAGTTTTGTGACATCTGATAGTGAAGCAGGTCTGATGAAAATCTCCAAATTCTAATTCTAAGAGGTTGTAAAGCAATGAAAATTTCTGAAGAGCTCTGAACAGAAAGTTCTGCCAAGCAAAGTTACAGACAGGAACAAAGAAAACTTATTTTACCCTTTGTGATGTTTATGCAGTAAGTTAATTTCTTAATTTATTAAGTAACCTCATTTTAAAATGGTAAAACCCAAACTTTTTGTGGTAAGAGTTCCTATTATGAACAACAACAAAAAAAATGTTACTATGACAACTTAAAATTCTTTAGCGCTTACTCCCTGATGTAACTTTCTAAACTTAGTCACTTTCACAAATTAAAACATTTCAAGTAGTAATTTATGACAATCAATCCATGTGTTTCTGGGGAAAAAAAACCTGCACTTTAGGATTAGACTAAAAATCTTTCTTTAAATGATTTATAGCTAATGTAAATGGATATTCACACAAACATTCCTTCAGATAAGTATCTGTGTACTACTAGTGCAGCTATCAAAAGGCTATTTAGAGTTTCATTTTACAGGGGAAAAAAAGGCTTGTATTGGAAGAAGCTACTTGGATTTTTGTTTGGTTGGGTTTTTTTCTCATTGTTTTTGTAGGGAAAGCACAGAACTATATTGACAATAGGAGGAAAAAATCTGAAGCTGAACTTCTGCCTAGGGACAGTTCCCAACCTAATAATTCTTACACATTTCCTGTGAGATATTTTTTGCACCCATATTGACAGTCTCTACAGCAAGAGACAGTGATTTGTGTTTGAATTTGCAGGCAGGAAATAATTTATTCTGAAGTTTTAAGAAAAAAAATTATTTCATAACAAAATTTTTAAGGCAGCCTCCAATTTTATCTGACAGACTGTAGATGCTGTCATCAGACAAAGGCAGTCTACATAAAATAAAATATAGTTGCTGAACTTTTGTAGGTTCTAACAGAAAGACTGAGTGAAACCAATAAAAGTGGTCATTTTATTGGAAAATTCTAAATGTAAGCCTTTTAGAAAGAAAATAATCTAATATGATTGCAAACCTCCCATAAGGTTCTGATAACTGAATTTGGTTCTGCATGCCTTTTATTGTTGTAATGGTTGTCACTGTTAATAAACCTGGCTCAATCTAGTAGATAATAGTGTGACTGTACCATAATGCCTTATACATTTTCCAAGCTGCACATTAAGCTAATAATGTCATACTTCATGCTCTCACACAATGCAGAAAGTTACCAAGAATTTATGCGGAGCTCACAGTTATTTAACAGGCTAACTGGATTATCCAGGAAGGGGAGTCTTTTGTTAGCTGAATTGGTTTGGCCATGTAAGTATTTACAATAGGAGATTCCTGCAGCTGCAAGCATGAGTTTACTGCTGTGTGAGAGAAGGAGAGAGGCTTGCGTAGCCAATTAAGAGATGCAGTGTAGTGATTGCTACAGGCAGGCAAAATGTCAACATCAATTTCAAGTTCCTCACATTAAACCAATCAGCAATAGACTTTGTTTCAGCTTCTGCTCTCTTGCAGGTTTTTGGTTAAATTAAATTTTATAAACAGGCAAATTGAACTGAGCCCTTCACCATTTTGAAGCAGGTTTTCTGCTTGTGCAAGTGAATGTTAATAGGAAATACAAATATCATATGCATATCAATAATTCTTTTAAAATGTTTCACCTTCTGCACTACCCTTCAAGTCAATTTCCTTCCACGTAGAAGTGCTTCACATTGAGTTCCCTAGAGTTTGGCCATTTGAAAATATATAGGCATCATGAATACAAATTGTATTAAGTATTTCTGGTTTTTTAAATGATACCCAAACAAGATATGTTGTCCAATTTCATTTAGCTACAGAGATTTGATGTTTCTGTAATTTGATCTTGTTTCAGAGCAACTTCCCCTCCAAAACACAGAAGTTATAATTTCCAGCTCTTCTATTAAATTCATAGTTGCTATAGGAAAATATCTGAGGAAGTGTTCTTCTGAAGAAGTGGTATAGATATTCCCTTTCTCCTAATATGTGTATGTAATGGGCTTCAAGGGTAATTTTATTATTTTTTTCAGGCAAACACTGTCTCCCAAGTACACCTTTTTCACATTTCAAGTGCTTTGTGTGCTTTTTTAGCCCTAATGGTGGTTTCCTGAGGAAACAGATTCTGGTTAGATGCTTCCTAGCTCAGACCTCCATGGTATCCTGCAAGTGTGAGTCTAACTTTTTAATGCGACAAAGCTGAAGGGAAGATAGTACATTCTTCCACAATTTAGCCCTCAGATAAATTTTTCCTTCCCTACTAAAGAGACAAGCCTTTCAGGCTGATCTAAAAAATAAATCATTTGGATGAATCTGATCCATCCATGCAGCAAGGCCATCCTATCCTTGTGAAAAAATAAAAAAATAAAAAGGGAGAAAGACTTATCTGTTATATACTATGACAGTTTCAGGTCTTTGGACTGTAATCATCACAACTGCTCTGATCAACTCATGGATGGGTGTCCTCAGGAGTTTTACCACTAAAATTACGAACGTGATTTATGAGTACTTTTGCATGCTATGGATGCATCAGGGAAGTTGTTAATATAAACTTGGGTAGCATCACCTATGCCAGACTGTCCTTAAACACTGTCCAAACTTTCTGGTACTGTTGGAGATTTCATCGGAGTGAAGTCTTTATTTGAAAAGGGTAGGCACAGATTACTTCTGCTTTATACACTATATTGTCAGATTCTTTCAGAATCACAATATTTAAAGATTTCTTTAGATTTTTCATTGAGGTGTGTTCAGACACATCATTTGATCGCAAGATCATTTCTAGAAGAGAACTTGGAGAATAGGCACATATGTTTTTCTGTTCTTAGGGGTTGGCCTACATAAGACTATCTGAAATTTAGGTCAGCAAAGTATTCTCAAATGAATGATCACACAATTTGTGTACGAATACAGGTCATTTTCTCAGTTTGCTGCTGCTTCTCATGAAGTTTCTGGTGCTATGGCAGTCTGTAGCAGCCTAATGAGAGCTTAATGCTAGCCTTGTCATTGTTAATAATATCATGTTTTATTCTGTACAGTTGCTACCAAAGTAACTAAATCCACCAAGATCACATTTGCTTGAGAGAAAATAATCTTTTGCAAATGTTTTGTTTTCTTGCTTGCAATGTGAAAGCAAATAAAAAAACTTATTTGCGATCAATCTTATGAGTTATACTTACTTTTTCCACAGAAGGCAATGCATGTTCTGCACTCTAAGGAGCCTTGCCAGGTACTTACCTGATTTTCTTTTGCAATACTTTTTGATATGCAACCTGTGTCCTCCATTTATATTTTAACTTCTCAGTATGAATGCAATGCAAATATTACTCTCCTTTGGTTATCTTAACAGCTTTTGCAGTCTAAAGATTTTGTATTGCTTCATTTGTATTAGCTGCCTGTTGCAATGACTGAATACTTGCCAATCAAAAATACCTTATACTTTTCTACCAGAAGGAAGGCTATATCAGGGCTTAGAGAAATTTATTAGAAAGATATTTACCGATTTTTCGATACAATGAAGACATTCCTTTAGAAGATACAGACATGTCTACTTCAAGAAGAAATTCTTGCTTTTATTTTGTTTTCCTTTCTTGGGTTGGGTTTATAATTTCCTAAGGGGAGAAGAAGATGAAAAAAAAGCAAACAGGAGAGTTTTAAAGAACTTTTCTCATCAGTTCAGGGTTATCTCATTCTAAGTTTCTTTTCTAGGGAAAGGGTCTTCATGTACTCCAACTAGTCTGAGCTACCCAAGTTCAGGACAAATGGAGTACATAGCAATTCAGGACAAATAAAGATAATTAAACATTCTTGCATTAATATTTGATAATATCTTGATTGTCTGACAATAAGACCACTCCACCTGGTATGATGATTCTGGGTGCAAACACTATAAGATTCTTGTGGTTGGGTTAAGGAAAATGTAATCCTGTTATGTTATTCACATTCTAGGAATTAAAAGTTCAAAGCCTTTTAGGTTGAAGGCTGCATCTAAATTATTTTGTTTAAACATGTTGTCCAGCAATAAACATTCTCCTTTAGCATCTGAGATGTTTTGCTCTATTTGGTATACATCGGCAATGCACTGCACAACAGATTCATCTTATATATAAGGGGAAGGAAAAGTTCTTCCTTCTTTTCTGTCTTGATATTTCCTTTTCATTCTTGTAATACGCAGAGTTCATTGGCTCTTGGGCTGTTCAGGTAGGAGATCTGGTTTCTAGAATGTTTAGTCTGTCTATCGAATTCTAAATAATTCGCTTGCACAGAATGCCTCATCATCCCTGATAATTTCTCTGTACCTTTCTAGTTAAAGGATTTTCTTTTTGAAGTGGAGCAGCCAGACCTATGCATAATATTCAAGGTGTGTACTTACCAGCGACTGTTAATATCACAAAGTTGTTTTCTGACTTATTCTCAGTTCCTTTCTCAATGTTTTTTCACTCTGAATTGTTTTTTTGACTTCTGGGGAAAACTGAGCTGACATTTGGAGGGATAAGCAGCTGTGGCTTTGAATTCTCTAAGTGGTAATCTACAATCTAGAGTCCACCACTGTCTATGGGTACAGTGATGACTAACCATGTCTTTAAGGTTGACTCCTTTTAGTGAAAAATAATACCCCCGTGCCCCCAGGTTGTTCTCCATAGCATCAAATGATGAATTACCTCATAGAGAAAAATCTTTGTTTGGCCTTTCTAAATTAAACTAATCTTAAGTATTGTTTATGATTTTTCAAATATATAGAATATAAACTGCTGGTCTTTTCTGCTTCAAAGTTTCGCAATTCCATCTTTCATTTCCTGGATTATTACATTGCAATAGAACCATTGTGTATTCAATACTGTATTTTCAGTAATTTAAAGAGAAGAAATATTAAGTTTTATTTTGCTGTAATCAATCACTAAGACATTAACTTTCATTTTATAATTTAGTACAATAGCACAGTGATGTCTGAAATAACCAGCTTCTTTGATCTGTTAACAAACAAGACAACAGAGTTACAGACAGGAAATTAAAATTAACTGTATACAGTCATTGCACAATAAAAAAGGGTATTTATTCAACATACCTAAATAACTAGAAATATTGAAGCATTATCCAATGCTAAGTAATACATATTTTAAAAAAAAGCCAACTTACTTGAACCCATGGGAGGAGGAATGTTTGTACTTTAGGAAATCACCTAACCAATTATTGATTCAGATCAGGTGAAATTCATAACCCGAAGAGATGTTTTGGCCAAAGATGAAAAGCAGTCTTTATATACAGAATACTATACATGCAAGCTTTAACTGAGTTTAGACTCTCTCTTATTCCCTGCTTTTATATCAAAGGCGAGAGCTTCAATACTCAGGAAGAATGGAATATAAATGAAAAGCACAGTTCTGTGATATTGAAGCTGATTAACCTACCCAACAGGATTTCAAATACAAGAACAATCAAAAAGCCAATTGTGTTGTGTTTTAAAGAAAATCAACAACTTTAGCTGTCTTGGAAGGAATAGGAAAACATCAGCCAGAAGGACATTTCTGAACACAGAAACAAATTTCAGGGTTTTATAGGTAAACGAGTATCGCTGATGATACTCAGCAGCAATGTGGACATTCACAGAGGAATTTAGTGACATGTGGAGGGAAATGAAAGTGGACAATTTCTCTTGAATATTCTCACAAAAAAAGATAAAAGAAAAAGATCAGAGCCCTAGATGAAGTGGCAGAGGGATAAGAGCCTAAATTTAAGAAACACAGGATATTAGTTACAAAATATTTGATGGTTCTAATGAATTTGTCCTATTTCTACGAGAAAATTCCCATTGATCAATTAGTAAAGAAATTGGAAGGCTTAAATTAGTCAGAAATTGAAGACTTGGTCCAAGGTAATCATGGTTCCATAACTTTCATATGCAAAATCTTTTGTTGCCAAACTTAAAAAGACCCAAGCAAAACCAGATATGCAGATATTTAGCAATTCCTTACACCAATGATAAGGTAAAAACTTGAGATATTTGTGGGTTCAAAGGAATATGTCATGTTTGATATAACTGAATTGTTACCGAATTTTTCTAGATAATAGATAGTTACAGCTGCCATACTATTGGGCTATAACAAGAAAAAGGGAAGAGCATACTTGTGTTAAAGGTACCATTGCTTCACAGATAATTAATGATCACAATGCCATAAAAAATTAAACATTTAACCTTTAAAACAGTACGTGCTATTGTACTCTGAGAAATACTGACACCTGAAGGAAACCTGGTCCTTAATCTATCAATTTTGTATATTATAATTCTGTATACGCTATGCTATGAGTTACTGAGAACATTGTCTGTAGAATGGTATTGTCGAATGGTATATTGGGTATGAAATGAATAATTTCTTACTGCAAGGCTTGCATTCAGCAAGGGCATTTTAGTAGTGAACTAGTTTTTGGCAGGCATCAAAAAGTTGATCACTGATAGGAATTTTGCAATTACAGAATCACAGAATATTCTGAGTTGGAAGGGACTCATAAGAATCATTGAGTCCAGCTCTTAACTGAATGGCCCATATGTGGAGTGAACCCACAACTTCGGTGTTATTAGCACTGAGCTCTGACCAACTGAGACAATCTCAGTGATATTGCTTAGTCCAAATTGATTAGGATCTTAACTCATATGCTTGATGTAAATCTCTAAGGTAGTTGGTAATGTGTACAGGTTTGCGTATATGTAGGCCAATAATTTCATTCTAATTGTTTTAATAGGGTGCTATGAAATTATATATATTTTGTCACAAAACTATGAGTTAGCTTAGGCCAGTTGAACTTTAGTTCAGCTAAATAAGCTGAGAGATTAAAGGTATGAAACAGACATTAACTCGGGCCTCCCTAGGGACCAGAATTTATCAGGAAGAGCTTGAGTGCTAAGTAGCAAATCAATTTAACATTTGCTTTTTTTTAAATTGAAATAAAATTATTATATCTCACTATTTTATTTAAATTAATACTATTACTAGGATTAAAAAAGGAGTTGCCAAAAAATCTCACTAAATTCCTCTATGGCTAAAAATTTACTTATGATGGAGACTTCCCTCTGCAGACCTTGAAATTCTACTTGAAAATAAAATTTCTGATCAGAGAAAGCAATTTTTCTATGTCTTTAAAATGACCCATACTTTTTAATTTTTGCTAATCTACTTTTCTTCTCTTAAACTTGTTCTTTCTTTTTTTGTTTGTGCACAGTTTTTATCACTGTACCAAATGACTCTGCCAGGTTGTATCTATATTTCTTTCTTCTTTATTTCCTCACTGTGCTGTGTGATGAAGTTGTTGAACAACACTCACTTCATCTGTTACTGTGAAAGACTTACTCTTCATGAAAAAAATTGCTTGAGGTCTAGTGATTTGCAAGGTCATGATCAACAGAAATGGAGGTCTGCAAAAATTTGATGTTGAGGCATTAGATAAGATTGTAATATGTACAATTTTTTATGTTTGTATGTACACATACATAGATATTTATATATACAGAAATTATGGGGTGTGTATATATATATATATATATGTGTGTATATATATACATGCCTTAAGGGACAACTGATGCTGATACACTTGACCAAAATAATTAAAATGAAAAATTATTTAATGAAAATGAGATATAAAAATTCATGTGTCTATAAATTATGTGTTTAAAATGCAAATAATCATTAGAGGAAACAGTTGACAAAGCTTAGAATTTTAAATATGTTTTAAGAACCAGTAGCACCATAGATCACATATATTCATTGCTAGATACTGAAAACATTTCAGAACTCTTTGATAAATGCTTCTATGCAGCATCTGAATTGAACAGAGATGAGTATAGATTCAATATGATGGTGTAGCAAAGAAGTGAAGACATCATGGCTAAAATGTAAAAATTAACTTGTCCATATAATGTATGCCAAAGAATCTTAAAAGAGCATCTGAGAATTCTCTGAATCTCTAATGTGAATAATTAATACAGTGTGAAAATTGAAAGAAATGCTAAAGAATAAGGCACAGGAGGCAACCCTAGGAATTATACACCAGTTGGAATGGGACATTAGTCCCTAAAATATACTAACTGCAATGTGTTTTAAGTAAAGTAACATATTTTTTAACTTTTTTGTATTGTATTTCAATCAACCATTGGAACACGTAGCCCGGAGACCCTGTGAGACATCTTTGGAGACTTTCATGACCTGGCTTGGCAAAGATCTCAGCAACTGATCTGAATTCAGCATTGACCATGGTTTAGGTGAAGGTTAGTCATGGTAAGGATTGAGGATTGCTTGCCCTTTCTCCTTACTTACTAATTCATGGACAAGTAAGGACAGAAGGCAGAAGGCAGAAGGACATTTGTCAAGGTACTCTTCTGGGGAGGAATGACTCAAGCTAGGTTTGGAGGAAACCTATGAAATTTGAAATTTTACTCATGAAATTTGGAGGAAAGCATTTATTCCTGATATTCAAACCAACACAGCTAAACTGTGACACTGATAAAGAAACAGAGAGGAAATGCTTAATTTGTTCACATGAATGGTTCTGTAGCAAATGAGTACATAAGTGATGTATGCAGGAGATGGGTGCATACAGTATCTCCCCCTTACAGTAGCAGCGCTAATCATTGTGTAACTCTTTAATTTTAAAACTAGAAAGCTCTTCTGCTTAATCTTTCAAAATACCTTGTGTACGCTTTCTTAAGGCATGTCTGTTTGAGGTCCTGCCCCTTCTTTCTCGATACACTGCGTGACCAATTATATTCTACTTGAAAGAGTTGGAAATATCCTTTGAATCCCTCCAGGATGATTATAATCTTCCGCTCCATGTTTAGTTTAGCACTTTCATATCCAAGATGTATTCTGGTCTTTCATCTTTACTTATGTGGCTCAAAAGCCTCTTTGTGTCATCACATACTTAACTGCCAAAATCTCTGCGAGGCATAAAACTCTCTCCTCTTTCCCCTGCTGCTGTTGGTAGTGTGCACACGTGTGTATTTGCAAAGGTGAAATCTTCCTCTTGGGAGATCCTCTCTGAATTGCCCTGGTCTTTAGCAGACATACTTAATGCCATTAACCTCATAGAATAAATGCACTCGTTTAGATGAGGCACAATTGTCTCATTTGTACACTTTTATGTAAATAGTAGTTTTGTGTGACTCAGTTTCAGGTCCCTTTCTGAGGTACTGTACAGCAGGAAATCAGGTTCTATAGTTTCCTTGTGTGCATTAGGTTTTAAGAGTAAAGAACTTATTTCTTGCGGATGCTGTTTTGTGTGCCTGTTCATAGATATCATTCACATTCTGGGAAGCGTCTTCAGAGATCCATAACCATAATTTGTTTTGCTATTTGAATTGCTCATACAATGCAGTCTCTGATTTGTATGCAAAAGTCATATAGCAATATCCCTTTATGCATTGTTATCATTACTGGACTGCTTTGGTTTGGAGCATGACAAATAGAATGACTTTGCTCAGACTTGAGCCAACGGTTTGTTAAAAGACGTTGTCTAAACCTCCATTAAGAAGAATAAGTGAACACCATAAGGAAGTCTAAGTGTTCAAGGCAGTGAGATAAATCTTCCACTTCTCCTCAGTAACAAAAATATATTTGCTACAGCTCTCCATTAACTCAAGGCAGAGATGATACTGGCTTATTAATACACACTGGGAATTCATGAAGATGACACAGTTTTAGTTTTCACAGTTAAAAATGTTTTCTTCAATTTCAATAGCCCTTGTTGTGTCAAAAAATATATTTTTAAGATATGCATATCTGTAAGTCTTATCTATTATGTATTATTTTTTATGTATTACCATAAAAACTAGCTTGGTATGAATGCATATCTGCTTAAAATATCTTTATTTTCATCCCAAAACAGAGCTATGTAATTTTAATTGCATTCATGTTGTCTTTGGTGAGATCAATAGCAGTCTTAATTTACTAACAGAAAACTTTAAAAGACTTCCCATGAATATTAAGTAACACAAATCAATATGAATTTGTAATTAATTACTTGTTCTAGACAACATGAACGATGATTTTAATTTCTTGAAATGTCTTTCAAGTTCATGAAGAAAAAATTATTCTATTCTGTTTATGTTGTGTTTGTACATAATGTTATACATAGGGATAGGGCTACCAAAATCCATTCCCTACCAGAAGTCTTGTATTTATATGTGCTTAAGGATATGAGGCAGCATTAGTTAAAGAAAATTGTAGCCTTCCTTTATCAATGAGAGATAATTCACATGAATAATAGAGAATTATAGAGGGATTTAATATAGTTCAAGAATATTGTTTGCAAAAAGTAATCTTCTGGAGGAAACTATTGTATAGTTGGTCTATATACAGGAGGAGATAAAGGTAGTGTTTATCATATTTTCTCAGTTTCCGTCTCAATAGCAGTCAGTATTGAATCTTGCCTCAAACTAAGAGCTTTTCAGGAAAGGAGTCATTACACAGATTCCAATCAGTCATCCCATTGTAAATCTGGATTGCCTCTATTGAACTCACCAGCGTAACTGTGGAATTACTGCAGTGTAATTTGGCACATGCAGTATAACAAGATAAAAACCCCAGCAGCATGATACAAAAATATATATATGCACATAAAAAAAAATCATAATTCTTTCTGCAATGCATTTAGCAAGTCTGTCTAAAGTTCTTTGCAAAGAAGTGTGCCAGGGAAGCAGGTTAAATGATATGCACAATGTTCCAAGCTACAACTGCAGGAGCTGATTTTTCTGCAGCTGCTCATGGTATCTGCTCACTGCACAGTAGGCAGAAATACAGACAGTCTGAAAATGACTATAGGAACTGCAGGGAGTAATGAAAAAAGTGCTTGTGTGCAAATATTCTGTAAATAATTTAAAATGGTTTAATCAGGTAAAATTGTCCAAAAGCTGCTCTTCAATTTTTTTCATAAATCTATTTCTGAACTTGAAATATTTGCTTTTACCATCAACAAAGATGAAAAATACTGTGATAAACTCCAAAGATTTCACAGATTACGTTTGTCTTTCAAGAAATGAACACTTCCTCGTTGATTCTTGTGTTTGTATACTCAAAATATATATAGTTGTGTGATAAGATATAAATATTATTCACATTAATTAGAATGAATGCAATTCACAGGAGAGGCAAAATTGCAAGTGTTATACAGCCTAGCCTTGGACTGTGCTTCTATAAAATTTTCATATCAGATCTGTTTTTATTTTAGTCATGAATGTCATGACTAAAAAAATCTTGTAATAGCTTCTCTAAGTAAAAAGGTCTGTTAACTCACATGCTCTAGTTCCTGTTATTCACTTTTGTAAACAAAATAAGTTTAAGGAAAGAAACCTCAATTCAGAGCCTGAGATAAATCTTATGTATGTAAAAATGACACCCAAGAAATAGATTAGTTTTTGTAAATACAATTTATTTTAGAAAACTATTATGGACTCTTCATGTTTGAGAGAGGTCACTGATAAGTCAGACAAAATGATTCGCTTCCCTGTGCAACTTGCCAAGACAACATTTCCTTCTAGCTTTCCTTCAATCCTGCCTTAAAATCAAGGGAGAAAAGATACCGTAAATACACATACATGAACATTCTGGGGAAAAAATCGCACAATTCTTACTAACTTAACTCTGGCTGCAGTGATATAAAGCTTTTTACTAATTCTTTAACTATAAAAACAGATGAATCCCACTAGACAAACTAAAGTCACTACACCAAAAATAAACAAATTCTAGAACATTTATGAACCATTAAATATTAAACCCCATTCACATAGTCTTGAAATCTGCTGTTTGTTACCTCCTGCCCCTGTGCCAAATGCAAATATGCACAATGTTCACTGGCCCATGGCCAGTATCCCAAACAACTATCCACTTGTTAAATTATATGTGGCATTTTGTAACTGATAGGCTTATCTCCCCAGTCTGCTTCTAGGAATCTGTCCAATAAAATATGTATTAAATAAGAAAATATTGTATATTGTGTTCTAAGCACAGTGCTCTTCAGAACAGGGGAGGGAGTATAAATGAAAGAATTGAAAAATATTCTGCTGTGTTGTACATGAAGCTGGTAGCACATTCCAACTGAAGGAGAATTAACCTTATTTCATGATTCGTATTTAAAATGAAAGATTTCTATTCACTCAATTTATTGTGCATGTCTCTACTCTTCTATCTTCATTAAATACTTTATACAAGTATTTAGGGTAAAATCTACTATTATTACAAGGGTACAGGGGCTTGCTTGTAGCTAACATTTACTTCAGTATGCTGTTTGACAGAAGCCAAAGGAATCAGCTCTTGCATTTTGAAGTGGTTTACTCTTTTAGGGAAAAAAACCCAAACCAAAATAGGTCTTAACACTAAGATTTATGATACCTCTGACAGATTTTTCAGTTTTCTCCTATTTGAAATTATTGAAATTTTGACAGCAAGAGAAGGACTGTAATTTTTGAAAAGTTTTTTGGTTTTTTGTTTGTTTGGTGTGCCCCCAGAATAATGAAGATTTTTGGGGGCTGCTTAACAGTTAACACCATTATGAATAATTACTTTTTAAATTTGCATCACTATTTAAACTAAAAGATAATGTTTTCAATAAATCAAATAAATCAAGAGTAATTGGTTTGCTCAAGCATTTGTCTTTGATCATCATGATGGCCTAGAAAAAAACAAGCTAATGAGAGAGACAAAAACCTTCACTCCAAAAGCTGACAGATGTTTGAAAAGATTGCATCTGAACTTTGTGGATAATGCTGCTTTTTCTTTAACAAGCCTAACCTTTATTAGACTATCTATAGTAAAATAGATCTTTAAATGTTTTGTATGTAGACCAAGACTGTGGAAAACTTAGCATCTCCTGAAGTTAAGTGCAATGCAGTTGGTGCATCATTAGAGAGAAAGTTGCAGACTGATACTGCAGATTCTGTTGTCCTTGAAAACAGTGTTAAGACAAAAAGGCTGGGTTTTATGGGGCTGGCATTTATTCCTTGTTTTTTATTATTATATTCTTGATATATTTTCTTTTTTTATTTTTTAATGGCTTGCTATACAAACAAGATAGGGGATAACCTAAAATTGTTCTAAAACTTGTTCTAGTCTGCTCTTATTATCCTAAGACAAATGTGGCATGACTTATCCCTGTTCCACTCATAATACTCAGAAGAAGACCCTTCATATGGGTAATAACACCACAGTGTAATGTTAATAGCATGCTGCAATAATGCAGCATGTTATGTTAATAGCTAACATGCTGCAAACCCTCTCCCTAACCTGCTACTTCAAACTTTCTCGTGTTTGTAAAGTGAGGATAATAGTGCAACTTGTAGGAGAGATGCATGCAACCTCTAGATGCATGTTGTTGGCCATGTTTCCTATGACAGATTCAAAGGCTTGGTTGCAAACACGTCTAATAATGCACTCCAACGCAGCAATCAGACGTTTTCTGTCACAGACACAGTGGCTTAATTGCAGTCACTTTTTAAAGCAACATTTTTTCTACATATTACCATCTGTGTACAATAAAGAAGAAGGTAGTGCCCTACAATATATCTCCAGAAAAAGAAAGCCCACTCACTGCCTAAATTCACTCCATAAAATTGATTATAAAGAAGTTACTACTGTGCCTTTCTTAAGTATTTTCATTTTTATGCTGGTTTATGTCAGTAGCTTACATATTTTCTTACACTTCTGTAAAAGATACTGATAAACACAAGCTTACCTAATATACAGAAACAAAACAAACATCTTTCTGAAAATGCTATGTCATGATGTGTTGTTTCCCACTGAAGCAATCTTTAATTACAATGAATGATACTTGGGAGATAGGTATATTTCCACATGTAAGTTTATTTATTTCAAGTAAATTCCTTTCTGACAAAACAAACATATTTCAAAACCTTTCAACAAATAAAAGACTATGTCTGAAATAGGTATAGAAACCTCTATGGGTTTCTGAGGAATCCTGGAACTGTCACAAATTTACTACCACAACTGATGGGATGTAGTGAAGCAAAGTGAGTCTCTGGCTTCAAATAGAAATTCTAACTTTTTCATGTGTAATTCTTCTTGGAACTTAAAAAAAAAAAAAAAATAAAAACTTTGGCTTTCACAAGCATGATTTTTAATACTATTTTAATCTACATAATTCTCAAGACAAGTGCAAATGTTCAAACTTAAAAATTGAGCATGCAAGCTAAAGAATATCAAGTACAAAGCATAAAGGTTTTGCTGGTGACCAATGGAGTATAAGGTAGTGAATTTCTTTAAAGAGCTGTACTGAGACACAACATTGTGGAGTTCACTCTTCATCCTTTTCTTTGTTGAAAGGAGAATAATCCAGGCAAAGGCAAGGAAGTGTGTCCCACTTTTCCATGCCTTTCTGTGCTGTGGCAACTGCTGTCTGTCATAACAGTATGATTTTAATGAACAAATATGCACATAGTTAGCTGCTGTTCAGAGAGCAACTTGTTCACTTTGAGTGACACTATTATAAAAAATTGTCCATCTCTATGGCAGACTGAAGCTCAACAATCACACTTCCTTTGTTGTTAGCAGGGGCTGAATGTCATAAATGGAATGGTTTTGCTATCTAACATTCAGTTCATTCAAACTTCAAACACCTCCATGTAGATTATATTCTGGATGGAAGCACAACAGGTCAATGAACTTGGACAAATTTACATATCGGCTAAGTCAAAGATCAAATAGGCATAAGTTTGGAGACCTGTGAGATCTTCTGAGTAATAGTAAGGAATACAAGTATACAGACCTTATTTTCTTAAAAACACTGTCCTATAGGCTCTTTTTAAAAATTGTTCGCTATCGGTTTTACTATCAGTAATTTACTGAAGAAGCAAGATGAGGTATAAACAAGAGTAGAATTTTCATAACTTCTTTTGAGGATATAGTTTGTTTTTGACAAATTATGTGTAAGTGTATGTGAGTGTGTGAGAAAAGGGACAAACTAAAATGCTAATATTTCCACTATAATTCATATATTCTTTTTCACCTGCCTCATTATGTTTGTAATTAAAAGTCTTTCATTTTCAGTTCTAGTATGGAGGAGATTTTTTTAATGATAAATGAATCCATTTATAAGAAACAATGTAAAAGAAGATTATATTTTATAAAATTATATATTTTTCAGTCATCTCTGGTTTTCCCCTGAAATATTTTACAAACTCATGGATGCTGAATGATGTAAGTGAAACTTATTGTGTGAGTCATTTAAACTACAGCATTAAATAATTACATTAGCTTACTTTACTTTCTGCATATGGTGTAAAGTATGATTTAAAAACCCCAAGAGTGAAATGTCATTGTTTGGGTAATGTTTACTTTTTCCATATTGAGAAGCTTTTTTCCATTGGGCATCTTTTTTTCCTGATAAAATAATATCGAGTTTAATGAATGCTTTCTCTCTCAGCTAAAAAATCTGCATTTTTGGGCCTGATCCAGAAAGAAGTTAAATCAATGAAAATCTTTCCATTTGTTTCAGAGGGCTTTGAGTCAAGCTTTTAGCTAAGCAGCTGTTTGGTACTTCTAATCAGTATAAATCACTCTTTTGAATGATATGCATTTTCCTGTACTATACAGCTACTCTATATAAATTTTGAATTTAATAGCAACATGTCTCCTTACAGGTGACATTCTGCTTCATTATATGTGCCTGATCTGAATATAGCTTATAATTGGGATAATTGTTAAATACGATGACTAATTTGACTACAGTGAAAAACAAGGTCATCAAACCGGAAATGCTAAATAATACAATTTCCAGGAAGCAACTAACACTAGTGACATTGCCATCTATTCCTGTAAAAAGTCATGATGAAAATAAAATATCTCCAATACAAATTCAGATGATTTATGTCATCTGTAGCCTTTAAAATACTGTCAGGATAAATTAAAAATGTCATGCCATTTGCAGCCAACTGCACATAGTTCTACCACTAGAAACAGAGTTGAGGTTATAAATAGGTATTTTTACGCAAAGCAAACACTGTATGTAAAACAGCAGTTTAAGTTTTCTGCCATCAAAAGAAATACAGTACATCAGGCAGAAATTTTACAATGCGACAATATATTCTTGACAATATATTCTAGCAGAAGAATCTATCGTGTTGCTAATAACGCTGTTGTTCTCAAAATGGTGTGCTGTCCTGAATGATCCTAAATCAGACCAGATGTTGGCCTAATGCTCCATGACGTAATAGTATCTAGTGGTGCACTGGCTAGCACAAAAATTTTGCCAGATTAGCATAGTACTAATCTCCAGAAATAGGGGAATAGTTGAGTCCCAGATTATACATACGGCCTCATTCTGATGCAGTTCTGTTGAAATACTGTATTTCTTCCCTTCTGCTCTTGCATATGCGTTGCTTTTCTGTTCCCATGTCACATTTCTTTAATATCCTCTCCAAATTTTTGGCATGAAATTGTATAGATCTTAGAAAATGAACTGCCTATATTGCAAGTTTCTTATAAAAATACTTCAGACATCATATACTATGCTGAGCATTAATCTCTTGTACTCACTGAAATAAAATATTGCAACAGTCTCAAACAATGTTTGCAATTAAGATGGCATGCAGAACATTGTTCTGACCAGCACATTATGGCCTGGGAAATAAACTTTCCTTTAACTGCTTAATGGAATTAAATAGTAATTTTCCTTTAAAAATCAATGACCAATGTAATTTTAACTTATAAGGGTGCTTTTGAAATTCTCAAAGACCTTGCAGAAACTCCATGCTTATTTTTTAACCTACTCTGTGGTAAATAAGATCATGTAATTCAGCTGATTTAAGAGTGACAAAGTTAACAAATGCTAGTAAAAGGACTGACTAAGGCTATCCTGCAGAAGAGGGTTAGAATGTCTGTTTGGCTAACAGCTGTGATCAGTTTCCCTTCTCTGTCTTATCTCTTGGATTGCACACAGGATCTCAGGATGGCTGAGGCTGGAGGCATCTCTAGCGATATTCTCATCCAAATGTATGCTCAGAGCAGGGTCAGATAGGGCAGGTTGCTCAAGGCTGTGTCCAGTCAAGTGTTGACTATCAGCAAGAATGGAGGCTCCAGTACATATCTGGGCACCCTGTTCAGTGGTGGCTCATATTAGAAAAGTGTTCTCATAAACTCGGACAGAATTTCCTCTCTTTCGGTTCATGCCCATTGCCTCTTCTCCCGTTGCTGAGCACTGGTAAGAGCCTATCTCTGTCTTCCTTACTCCCCCAATGGTGTATTAATACACATGAATAATGTCCTCCTGAGTCTTCTCTTCCCAGATATCCCAGCCTCTCCTTACATCCCAGATGATCCAGTCTGTTTGTCATCAACAGACTACAGAAGGGCTGTTTCTTATGGTATTTCTACATAGGATCACCACATATGCTGGCCTGCAAATGAGAAAGGGCCAGTCAGTGAAACAATATCTCAGCAATGTCAGAACCAGTCCTGGCAAGACAAAAGCATCACTTTATGTCTATTGTTCAAAAATAGCATATTTCCAGACTAATATTTATTCCTGTATGACCTACTTTCAGCAGCAGCTCTTATTTCAGTAACAAAAGATTGGGATGTATGAGTAGCTCATACTGAAACTTAGTCAAGTGGCAGCTTCTCATCATCACACAGAACACAAGCAGCAAAATCAAATGTGCTTGTTGTGAAATGCTAGTGTATTCGTCCCAACACGCTTTTTTTTCTGCTTGTCTATTGCTAAGGCTTAGGCCTTTCTGAGTCACTATAAAAACTGAACCTGGTAGGCATAATTATTGAAATATCTCTTTGCAAAAAAAAAAAGGAAACTGTGGAATGAAAATCTGTGGCCATTAAAGTGTTGAAAATAACTGAATTTTCAAGAACTGCAGCCTGGGTAGCATAAATTGGGAAGCACTCACCATAGCTAATTTGGTTTTAGTTAGATGGATAGGAATGACTGACTCTTTTTATGGCAGATTTCAAACACAGCTTTGTGAGGGCTTTTTGGTTTTGATTTTCTGTTCTGTTCTCTTTTTGTTACAGCAAGGTAAAAGAACTTAGGGCAGATGGGAACCCACTAGAAAGTGGTTCAACGGTTTCTGAGAGTATTCTTCCATCTGCCTCTATTTTCTTGTGCACATTGACTTAGTTCACTCTCTTTAAAGGGTAGCCAAATAAGAAGGAACAATTTTTTGGATCTGTTCTTAGAAGGAGATTTTTTTTTCCCTTTGGTCCAAATCCAAAATCTCCAGATACTTTCCTCAACAGCTGCAGAAATGACATAATTTGAGCATCACTATTTTTGTTTTTTTAAATAAAAATATTTAATGAAATATTTTGATTCTTTCCTAGTTTGATAGAAATATATGTTGAGAAAAATACTAATCAAGCTGCTGAAACATATTTTACTTATAGATGATACATGGAGGCTGTTTTGTCTTATGAACTTTTTCCTTGAACTTTTATTTTCATGCCATGTATGTGCATATGAGCACTAATACTCTTCTAATATTGATTAAAACTTGCTAAAAAACTCTAAATAACTTACCATGCCACTTTGGTATGGATGTAGGAAAATGCTACAGTACATTGTATCTTGCATATACAGAGACTAATTACTCAATACTTTTCTAATATTAGTAAAGATACTATTTAAATGGCTTAAAACTTCATTCTTCTTGTATTTAATGGAAATTTCCAAAACAAAAGTTAAACAATCCATTAAAACAATCAGCAAAAAAGGTAACTTTACAATTTCCTAGTGTCATGACTTCATGGTACATATACATCTGTATATATATATATATGCACATATATATGTGCATGTGTGTGTGTGTCTTTGTAGCATGAACAGGTGCCATTCTTTTCTCATGATTTCATCACTACATAGGGGAAAAACCTGATTTATAAGAAAAATAAAACACTGCAAGTGCAAAAGCTGGGTTGTTTTGATTTTTTTTTTTAATGCAGCTAATGCATTTTTAAGGCTGAGTGCACAGGATACTCTAAAAAGTTAGAATCAATTATATTTAATGAAGCATGTGAATTTATAGGTTTTCTGTAAAGTCAGTAAGGGGCAGTGAAGGTAACACAGTATATTAACCCAACAAATATTCTAGATTGACCTCTTCTTGTGACTTAATGTGATATTTAGAAGACAGTCTAAGATTGAGAATACTAAACCCACCCAAAATCTTTTAAATAAAAGGAAGGAAAAGTTCCTGAAATTTCAACATATTCTGTAAACTGTTAGAAGTGCAAAATACAATATTTTTTTTCTGTAAAAATATGTCATCTGGCAGTGTGTAGTTATGTTGGCCATTTTCTTCACTCATTATTCAATTATTTAAATGTACATTGTTCTTTAATACAGAGAAATCAACACCTGTATTTTGGGAGGGGATAGTTATTGAACACTAGAATTATAATGGTATAACCTAGCTGTAGTACTGAGGGATGTTTAGCTACACATAGACTAGACTTAGTGCATCATTCTTTGTTTAGTTATTGTTATGATAGGCTAGAAAAACCACAACTGTGGCTACTAAATAGATTTTTATTTTTAAAAGAACAAATTATTAGAAACTAGTGTATTGGGTTTAAGCAGCAAAGGTTTGGAAGCAGTGGGGGTTTTAGCAGTGGGCTTCTGTGAGAAGCTGCCAGAAGCTTTCCCCTTGTCCAACATCTGACTCCAAGGTGGACTCACCACTGGCCAAGGCCGAGCTGATCAGTGATGGTGGTAGCGCTTCTGGGATAACAGATTTGAGAAATGGGTTAAAAAACTGCTGCACAACAGCATCTCTAAAGAGAAGTGAGAATATGCGAGACAAAGAACCCTGCTGACTCCAAGGTCAGTAAGGGAGAAGGGGCAGGAGGAGCTGCAGGCACCAGAACAGAGCTTCCCCTGTGGCCCATGGTGCAGACGGCCCATGGTGAGGCAGCTGTGCCCCTGCAGCCCATGCAGGTCTGTGGTGGAGCAGAGATCCACCTGCAGCTGCTGGACGACTCCAGGGCGGAGCAAGAGGATGCCTGACAGTCTGTGACCCCATGGGAAACCTGTGCTGGAGCAGGTTGTTATCACAACCCATGGACTTGTGGATAGAGGACCTCATGCTGGAGCAGTAACAGGTTTTCTGGCAGGACCTGTGACTCCATGGAGGCCTGACAGAACTGGAGCAGTCTATTTCTGAAGGAGATTGCAACCCCATGGAAGGGACTGATGCTGGAGCAGTTCATGAAGAACTCTAGTTATGGAGGTCTGTCTCCAGTAGGAGAGACTCCATGCTGGAGCAGGGGAACAATGTGAGGAGTCCTCCCAGAGAACAGGGAGCAGAGACAATGTGTGTTGAACTGATCACAGACTGCATTCATATGTCCCTTTGCCATTGAGAGGTGAGGAGGTAGAGAAACTCGAGACCAGAGTTAAGCCTGAGTAGAAGGGAAGGGTGGTGGAAGGTAATTTAAGATTTGGTTTTATTTCTCATTAGCTACACAGAATGCAGTAATTATTTTTGTGCCTTGGTTGTGGAGTTCTATCATATGAAATCAGTTCACATGAAGAATGAGAGTTATACTACCTTAAATGACAAGTAAGACACTAATTATCATAATAGGAGTTGAATGTGTTTTCAGTACATAATAGAATTGGTGCAATTCCTGGTCTGTTTATAGAATTTTATCTTCTGAACTCCATGTCTGTTTGGCTTTTATCAAAATATTCCTTGAGTTATGTAGCCTTTACATTCTGGATGTAGTGAAAATGTGGGTGTGATTACAGTGCTGAGTTTTATATTAGCAATGGACACACACACATACACACACACACACACATATATATATATATGTGTCCATTGTCCATGCATATATATATGTATATATGCAAATAATGCCACATCTATTCTGAACACCAGTTCACAATTTTGTCACCTGCCCGGTATACCATTCCAAGTCTCCCTAGCAACACACCAACTCTTTGAAGTAACAATCCATCTGTCTGTTTTACCAATCCAACTGTTCACAAGAAAACCCAAAATCTTTCCAGGATCAATCAATCTCAGTCTCCTGCCAAGCTATTTTCTCCTCTGTGTTAAAATGACACAGGCTCTTATGCAATAAACTGCTCTGGTTTTTTTAGGGCCACATCTGTTGTGGTACACTGGTCTTCAGACAGTCATGTAACTCAAATTTCAGTTAAAAAAATTAGTCAACTAAAAAGGACAGAAGAAAATCAATTGAAGTTCAGCACCTGTGCCAGAAAAATGCAGAATATTTTTTAGAAATTATATACTCTTACAACGCCTTCAACACCGGGCACATCTCCATATGGGAGTACAACGCATAACTTTGAACTGAAATTGAAAGGAAGATAATTTTCTGCAATCACAGAGCACATTTTACACTAGAAAATATGCAGTATTTCTTTTTGTGAGTGCTGAGTACTTCATATATATTGCAAAATTCTAAATGTAATTATCTGTATTCATTTCTCTCTCTCTCCCTAATGCTATGAAAATAACAATTTATGCATGTCATTTACCCTATTTCCAGTTTTATTTATTCTGTCTTTAGGCTCCAGTGACTCTGTGCTTCTCTGGGTCATTTTTCTTCATTTCACCATACAGGATCAAAGCATATTTCCAACACATATCTTTGTTTTCTATTGTACCAAAGAATAAGTGAGGCTGGGTGAGAGTTCAGTAACTCTCTAGGGCACTCCACAGCCCAAAGCAGGTCCACACTTGGGGGAGACCAGGCTGTTCACAGCATAGTCTGGTTGGGAATTTAAATCTTCCAAGGACAGAGATAGTACAGTTTTCAGAGCAAGCTGATGTCCTCACAATATGAAAGTTTCTTCTTATATCCAGTCTAAAACTCTCTTGTCACAATGTACACCTGTTGTTTCTTGCCCTCCCTCCTGCTTCCAGCCTGTCTCCATCCAAGGATTGTCTTGTGTCATCTGTGGGATCTGTTACGTGCATTGAAGATATCCTTTCTCCAGGCTGACCCAGCCCAGCTGCTCCATTCTCTTCTCAAATGGTCAGAACTCCAGCCTCCACCACACCAGTGGGCCTTTGCTGAGTTCCCTTCAGTTTGTCCGTGTCTTCCCTCTTGGAAAAATATCCTAGAAAAGTTAGATAGACTATCTAGACGTTATCTGAGAAGTGCTACATAGCCATTCTCTCAACCTACAGGCTATGCCATGGTTCATACAGTCCAGAAGGTTGCTGGCTTCCCTTTCTGCCAGCAAACACCATGGACTAATGTCCATCTTGATGTCCACCTCCACCCCAGGGCCTTTCCCACAGAGCTGCTTCATGGCCTCTCCTCTCCAACAGTATTGTGTTGTTGCAGGAACTGTTTTTTCCCTGTAATAGGAAAAGTTTCTTGGCAATTAGAGAGCTTGAAATTTGTCTCTGCTGTTTCATAATGCTCCTGGTGGTCCAATTCTTCAGCCTGTTTGGGCCCTGTCCTTGTGTGTAATGACTTATGCCCCTAATTTGACATAATCTGCAAATTTGATGAGAGTTTTCTCTGTCACCTCCTGCTCATCATTGGCACAGATGTCAAAGAGGACAGATGCAAATGCCTCTGGTAATCCATCTGTCTCAGGCATCCAGGTAATCACCTTCTGAACCCCATAGTTGATCCATTTGCTTGTCTAGCCATGCAGACTGTAACACTCCAATGTAAATATCATGGATGACGTGCCAAAATCTTGCTTGAGTCTATGCAAAAGAAATCCGCTGATGTCCTGTATTCACAAATGTAGTCATTGTCATAGGAGACAACCACGTTAGTTAAGCATAATTTACTCTTAGTAAATCTATGCTGGTGATTAACTTCACATGCCTAGAAATATGCTCCAAGAGGACTCAGTCCATAATTTTTCCAGAAATTGAAACAAGGCTGACCATCCTGTAGCTGCTACGGTTAAATTTTTGGCTTTTTTGAAAGTGGCTGTGACATTTGTCTTTTTCCAGTGAATATTGACCTCCTTTTCTTTCAAAGACCATGAAAAAAAACCTAAAACCAAATTGCTATATTTAAAACTTTTAAAAGCTTGCACATTTGTCATTGAGTACATATTTTATTTTGCTGAATAACAATAGAAACATTGAAATTACACATCTCCTCTGCAGATGGCTTAACATTTTATTTCCGCTGAAGTTGTATTCATTTTCATGGTACGTAAATTCTTCTAGGTATGAATTACAGATATAAAGTTTCTTTCTAAAGAATATATCTTGGAAATCTTCAAGAGGATTATTGTGTTGGATTGCTGTCAAGTGTACTGTAGCTTGTAAGATGTCAGTGGAAATTAGAGATGCATGGACATTAAAATCTGAAAAACCAACTTAGCTGAGGATCTTTTTAATGATTCCAAATTAGCCTACTCTTCACTCACAGGAAATTCAGGCACTGTTTCAACTTAATAGTCTAAAGATTATTCATATGAATTAACTGTGTAGGCCTGAGTAAACTAATTTGCTAATTGTAATTATGAGACTAGTATTTAAATATGCTTCCTGAGAGTTTAGAAACTGTTTTAAAATGGTTTCTGTTACTCTAATTACTGCAATTCATCTGAAGTTTAGTCAATTCATATTCTTTAAGTTACTGGTCTTCTCAAAGAGGTTGACACTGTATATATGTGAAACAATTAAAGTTATGGAAAGAAAGGCAACATGACATATGCTAATAAGTTACTTCCCTGCCTAGTCCCTTGCATATAATTTGTGTTTTAGATCAATCCTTAAATAGATATGTTTGGATGACTTTAAAATCCCATTCACCTGCACAAGAAGATGGCTTTGCACTGCTTTTGGCAAGCAGAAAACTTTATTTATTCTCTCTCCTGTGTGTACTGTCAGAATAAAGTAATTTCTGTTTTACAGTCTCCTACTCAAAAACCTCGGTATCTGGGAAACTAGGTAGGAGGAAGTTCATTTCTTGTGCACAAATTTTTGAGGTGCCTGTGGATATCACTGGCAACACAACAAAGCTCTAATACAATTCCACCCCTGTTGCTGGATAGTGTTATCAAGTGAGGTTTGTGCTTTATTTTTCTTTATCAATGTGTGAAAAATATTTTTATTTATGCTTGTTGCACAAGCAGCACATCTTACTGTTTCTACTGGCTTTTAAAAATAGTCACCTCCTTGTAAAATCTTCTGTGAAAATCAGGTCAGCTTTATTTTTGTTGTCCAAATCAGCACTGAGATGCTGGGGATAATGTCCTTCTAGCCCTTTATACAAGTTGCTCTGTACAAACATGAGTATTCTTCATTTTATTTCTATACATTTTTTCCAATGTCCAGCATGTTCTTAAGAGGAACAAGCATGTTAAAAAAGTGGACCATACATAATATGTACTGGAATAAAATATAATTTGAATGTAAAAAATACTAACAATAAAATGGACTAAAATAATCAAATGATTACTGATCCTGGAAGTAGGTCTCTAGATACTCTTGGTGTTTTATTACTTGGAAGATTTTCAATCCAGAGAGGTAATCTAATAGCCCTGGTCAGTAAAATCCAGCTCTCTATAGTCATCCCTATTCAGATGAATTGCCCTATACGTCCTGAATAATTAGATTGTATAGCATGGCTTGAACTTCAGTGCTTGGTGCAAAGAGCTGACTAGCATCTCTTCAGGTCATGTGAACTTAATTTGGGATCTGTAATGTAATGGAGGTTAGGCTTTGTGCACAATTCACATGCCAGACTGACAACAGGGGATTCGCAGGGGTGATAGGGTTCAATGGATGAAAACACTGCTCTATTACAGACTCACGCTTTAAACCTAATTTGGAGACAGAATTTCACCTTTTCAACTCTTCCCTACATTCAGTCACAAAGCACAATTACTCAGACTTTATAAGAGCCGCGACTTTGGCCCTGCAGTCATAAGCAGAGATGTCACAGTTAGTTGATCTAAAATGTGTATAACACTAGGCACTACTTAGGAAAATGTTTCAAAACAAGTAAAACTCGGTGCTGAGTATTCAGAAGTTGGATACGGTGTTAAATTGATGAGACAATATGTGCTACAGAGTCTCGTGGGAAGCAAATGTAGGAAACAGCTGTAGATCTAATATTGCAGACTGTTCCTCTAGCAGAACACTACAGAAAGAAATAAAAATAAGGAACATTTAATTTTCCATCTTTGGTTTTGCAGATGAATATATTTATTCACATTTTTAATTTTTTACGGTAATCAAAAAAGGAAAGTGAAACCATAGTTACATTCCCTTTCTTTTGCTTGCTTGCTTCTACAAAAACAGAGGATGTTTTTAGTGTTTCTTATGCTTTCCTCGATTCTTGACAGGTAAAGAATCACGTGGTTATAAAAATTAGAACATGACAGACAACAAAAGGTGATGAAAGAAGAAAATAAAGTTAGATTGAGGAAAAATAAGAGAGCCATTGACCCAGAAATAAAGCCTGATTTTATACATTAAAGAAAAAAAAGGCATAATAGATTTCTTACCACAGCGAAATTATAAGAGGGAAAGTATCAAAAGAAAATAAAAATCAGGCATTATGCTACTAGCATTCCTGTATATGATCAGCCCATTTTCTACCTTTCTGATGGAATTGCAAATAAATGCTGTAATAATAGTCTTCTGTTAATGAAAATGCGTTATATTTATTTTGTTTTACATTAGAAAAAGCGGTGGCTGAAGAAAGGTTTTGTAGCTGGGTTCCATTTCACATCTCATCTTTATAATCAAACTGACTTATCTTGTGGTGTTAGATGGAACACAAATTGATAGTAGAGGACAGAGAAAGAGAAGCAAATTGTGACATAATTTGACAGGAAAGTCTTGTGATATTAAGTAAAAGAGTTTGAGTGTTTCATCTGAAAAAATTCAATAAATCTTTTTTCGAATCTTTGATTTCTGCTTGTCCTAATTAGAGTTCAACAAAATAAATTTTTGTATATATTTTTTAAATTATAAAACTATTCCGTATTACAAAAAAAAAGGAAGCATTTCTTGCTTGAATATGTGATGCAAATTGCTTCACTTAGCCTATAGCAAAACATTCTGCATCAAAGAGCTGTGCTAACTGAAGCAATAGACAATGTTTAAAAAGAAATAATGAATGCAGAAAATAAACTTGAATTTTAATTCTCACTGCTTTTGGAAACTTAGATAGTTTTATCTGTGGAGTTACATTCTTGTCCTTAAATCCAGATCAAACTTTAGTCTTTGATAATGATATAGTTCATAAACCTGCAGTCCACAGCTCTAGCAGACCTGGAAAAACAAACCAGAAAAAATCAGAAGTTGACATTTTAATATGTTCAAATGGATGTAGTGGGCTTATGTTTGAAATGGTATGTTTTTATAAAAGTTAGAGTATTTCCTAAAAGAGTCCCAAAATCATAGAATAGTTGAGGCTGAAAGGCACTTCTGGAGGTCATCTGGTCAAATCCCTGTGCACAAGCAGGGCCACCTAGAGCTGATTGTTCAGGACTGTGTCCAGATGCCTTTTGCTTTTGAATATCTCCAAGGAGGGTGACTTCACAGCCTCTCAGTGCAACCTGCATCAATTTTAGGTCACCATCACAGTAAAAAGGCATTTTCTGATGTCCAGAGGGAACCTCCAGTGTATGCCCATTGCCTCTCATCCTGTCAGCTGGCACCACTGAATGGAGCCTGGTTCTATCCTTCTTGCACCCTCCCTTCAGGAGTTTGTATACATTGATGAGATCCTCCCTGAGCTTTCTTTTGTCCAGGCTGAACTGTCCCAGATCTCCCAGCCTTTCCTCATAAGAGAGATACTCCAGTCTCTTAATCATATTTGTGGCCTTTTTTTGGACTGTCTCCAGTATGTCCACATCTCTCTTGTACTGAGGAGCTCAGAACTGGACACAGCATCCCAGGTGTGTCCTCAGCATAGCTGAGCAGAGAGGCAGGATCACTGTCCTCCATCTGTTGTCGGTACTTTGTCTAATGTAGCCCAAGACACCATTCTCCTTCGTCATAGCAAGAGCACATTGCTGGGACACGTTCATCTCATGTCCACCAGGATCCCTCAGGGTCTTTTCTGCCAAACTGGTTCCCAGATGGGTGGCCCCCATCATTGGTGCCGGGGTTGTTCCTCCACAGGTGCAGGATTTTGCAATTTCCCTTGTTAACTTTCCTGAGGTTCATATCAGCCAACTTCTCTTCCTGAAGGAGAACCCAGAGACTTCTGCAAAAATGGCCACCTCACTTGGCTGCCACTGTTGCCTGTGCTGTTACAGAGATACCTCAGAATAACCTGCTACAGACACAGGGCAGGGGAATTGTTGCAGCACCCTCTGAAGGTTGATGAGTTGTGGTTAGAAATAGGCTCTTACCTTTCCTACATGTTCTATCTAATGTGGCCATCCTGCTTTAGAGTGCACTGTGTAGACATACAAGATTTCTCAGTGCTGGGTTATATTCCTGCACAGTAATTCTATCACTGTGGAATGATATTATATGCAGATTACTTAGCAGATTATCATCTCCTTCCTATGTTCATTCAGCTTTCATTCAGCTTTCAAACAATCACTAAGAATAACCAGTTACTAACTGTAGGAAGAAGTTAATTTCTCTTTTTTTTTTTTTTTTTTAAGAGTAGGAACAAACAACTACTGTATTTTTCATGGGTTTTTATTTTTTTGGTTGTGTATTTTGTATTTTAAATTGTTAAAAAAATGTAGATAATATAGGCAAGGTTATGAATATAAGCAGCTGTTTAGATTTAAGACTTTAAAAAGTTTTTTGGAGTAAGCCAGCCTGATTCTTTAAGGTATGAGAAAGGCTTCTGAAGGATTTGGTTCCTCATTTGTATACTGAGTTTCATCTAGTAAACATAATCATCTAATTATACAAATAAACTTGAGAAAAAATGTAAAGGCCTTTGGTCCATTCTAAAATCTTTCCTTTTATTACTATTTCCACAGTAACAAGAAAAACTTTTGCTTACATACCATTCCTGCTTAGATTGACCAATACATTACACAATTTTCTTTAAATGACTTGGCCACCTGTTCTTGTTCAAATTTCCTGTTTTCAACTTTCTGTAACTGTTGTCTTAACTCAGTTTTTATTTTATTTAAAGGCCTTTACTGTTGTAATAAATATGTACGCCCAATTAGAAATAATAATAATAAAATATAAAATTTATTATATGTCCGAAAGATTCGAACACGCAATGCCACGATCGAATAAAAAGGACAGTACCAAGCCCAGGGTTGGTACTGGGTGAACAGTGATCCGACCTCTATCGCATCAGACCTCCCTGTGTTCAC
>VZTH01002227.1:3812-29402 GCA_013397815.1 Aleadryas rufinucha | reverse complement strand
ATCTGGGTCGTTTACACCTGGGCTGGGTGGAGGTTCTCGGATATGGGCCATCAGGCTGTGGAGATAGGCAATCAGCTCTGCCGGGAACTCCTTTGTGCAGTGGGTGATACAATCAGAATGTCCTCCTGGCTTTGTGTGGGTTTCGGTTTTCGCCAAAAAGGCTTGTTCAGGCTTGTCCTTATTTTTAACTTTATAACATAAATTATAACTTTATACACTTTAGCACGAATTCATATATCACACTGTCAACTTAGATAACAGCAATGATTTCAATGAAACTTATGGACTGACTTATGCTAAACACAAACACATACAGGACTGTAATGTTGGTCTCTTTTTAAAAAGACATTTATTTTTTTTCAGCAAAAATAGGAATTCATGCCATTTGTTTTCAGTTCCAAACTTACTGCTTTATTTTAAAATATTTTTTTAATTGTGAGGTTTGGTAGATGAAATATTCCATAGAAACTGTCCCCAATAAGAAGTGTGGTTTTTGAGTTTATTTTTGTGAGCTGGAAAAAAATAAGACAGAGGATTTATTTGTTCTAATCTTCCAAAGTATGAAGGTAGTAAAGCTTTTGAATGAGCTCCTAGACACTGTCAATTGGTTTGAATGAATTTTGGTTCGTGTTCCTCCAAAAGCCTGCAAAGACAACCAGGAAAATAGTCTCTCTCCTTCACACTGTATGAGGTGTTTATGGGAGAGCATTCAGGTAAAAGTACTTCATGGTTTTAGAATAATCCTGTTGCAAGCCTGGAAGGTTTTTACATTCCTAATGAATGGACTCACTGTGCTTCTCTTACAGCCTTTATTACAAACTGACCTTTTTTCCATCCTCTTGCTGCTCAAGTAAGAAAGAGAAAAATTCTTTAATAAAAAAAATATAAAGAAAAAATAAATCTAACAAATTTATGGAGACAGATGTTAATGGTGTCCTAATCCCTTTTTAATGTAAGAACTGTAACATGCTTTCCCTTACATAATAATCAAATGCTCCCTCTCAAGTAATTTATTCCATCCTAAAACCTTAAAAGCTTTTGGATGTGATATGTTTCACCCTTTTTTTCACTTAGAAGAGTTAGTGCTCCTAAACAAGTAAGCGCTGGCTGTACTCTGACAGACCTGATAATTTTTCTTTGCTCTTCTTTGTATTACTCCGTGGTTTTGTGTGGTCACAGATAACTCCATCCTTTAAAAAGTACTCTTCTTTGGAGAAAGGTAATGAGATACATACTGTCTTCAGATAGTGTCTACAAAAACAGGGGAAAGAGTAGCTATTACCTGAGATGGACTTTTAGTTTTATTACCACACACAGAGATGAATCTTATGACTGCTGAATTTTAGATGTTTTTTAAGATAACTTAGAAGTCATAGATATGAAATACACAGTACTAAATTGTTTAACTACGTGGCTGATAAAAAAAACTGTCCAGGTAAAATGCACAATTTTTTGCCTTCTTGGCAAAAAAAAAGACCCATATTTTTACTCAGGTACCAGCTTTCAAAGTGAAATTTTGGAACCTTTGGAAATTTTGGAACAAAACATTGCACATCCTCCAAGGTATCAGCCTGAATTCAAGATCAGCAAATCAGTAACTTACTTTTATTTATTTATTTAATTCAATTAACATTCCTTCAGAAAAAATAAAGTAATTTTTAAAGGTGAAGTTAATCTTCAGTTGGACCAAAGTAAATAACTACCTCTATCTTTATGAAAGTTATAACTACAATTATATCAATTGCTATCCATAATTATCTTTAGGGAGGTTAAGTTTAGGGTAATGAGAAAAGCTATAAAACCGGGTCAAACAGTCTTTGAAGGAAATATTGATAATACATTCCTGTGATGTCTTACGTCTTCTATATTAACAGCCTTTCTAAAATGTAGTCCAGGTTTGCCCATAATCTCAGGCTGATATACACTGATCTAGTGATGCAAAGTAATTGTAAAACTGCACAGAAAAAAAAAAAAAACAAAACAGGTCAGAGTAAAGTACATTTTGACGCCTTTAGCCATAGCAAATAGTTACCTACTTCAGGAGTGATTTCACTTAACAGACTTCATACCAGTAATACATGCCTATTTTCTGCTGCTGTGTGTCTTGTGCAAAGTGCTTCGTAGGCAAAGTGACAGCAGATACTACCTGCTTTGCTGAGGTGAAAACAACTGCACAAGAGAATCAAATCCTTAAAAGACATGCGCAGATCAAAATGTCCAAAGCAGTGAGCTGCAACACGTGCTAGAGGGATTGCTTTTATTAACAAAGAATCAGCAAAATCAAATAAAGTATATCTAAATATACTTTGAAAACTATGCTGTTTAAGCATTTTCTATTACAAATTTCAAAAACCAGTCTTGTGCATATCAGATGACATTTCTATTTGTACTCAAGAATACATTTCTATTTGTATTCTCTCTTCATCGTGTTCTAAGTAACATGATGAAAGCTACTGACTGGTAAATGTTCCAAAACCTAGGGAAAGCAGATAACTAAAGCTACCAGAAAACCTTGATTCAAATACAGAGCTACTTGTTAGAAGATTTCTCTCAAACTTCTTCTAGTAAGAAAACTTAAAAAAATTACTGTAAGCAGGACTTGGTGATACTTCTATCTACTTAATGTGTAAGTTTCATGTGGCATGAATTTTTTAATACCTTTTTTCCTCTGTTTCTTACTTTATATAATTTATTAATAATATACTGCAAGTTTTACAAAACTAAATGCATCAAAGAGAAGGAAAAGAGGAGTCTGGTACAACATCTCCAGGGAATCTGGAGTTAAACTCTGGTGGGGCATTTCAAGACTCCCACATTCCCCTCTAGGAAAAAGATTTCTAAAGCAGTAAATTCAAATGCACTGTATTTTAAAAGATGTTACTACAGTATTCATTTTAACAGAATTTCTTTTATTTCCAACCCTGTCAAGCCTATCAAATGACGCTGTAAACAGCTGCATTGTGCCAACAGTCTTAAAAAGAAATCCTGTTTCTTGTGTAATATGAACAACTTTATTAACATTATTTTTCTCTTGTTTAGCTTCTACAGTGCGATACCACAGTGAGTTGGAGACAACTGCAAGTCATGATTAAGAGTATTATTCATAATTCCCTCAGAAATGCTTCGAATTGTTAATGAACACAAATGAATGACGTCATGGAGAAGATGAAGAGTTTTTTAATTCTTCATTCCAAAGCAATGAAATAACTGTGAAGCCCTGTGAGGAGCACAGACAAGTCTTTCAGTAGTAATGTATAAAAAAATGTGTATTTAATTCAGTGCAGTTTACTAATGTTGACACTTCAAGGTCAAAGTTCTTTTGAGTAGGGATAGACCTTGCAAAACATAAACATATGAATGAACACAAAAATTTGAATTGAAAACCTAAGAAGAAATTTCTAAACCAGGGTACAGAAAATATGCATACAGTTACAATAAATAGTGAGAAGTTTTGTGTTGGTTTTCCGAGTATTTTAAGTATTGGCACCACATCTAATTTTCTTATTTAATGATCCAAAAATAGTATATTAATTCTATTTTAAGAATATCTGTAGTTTTACCATGTTGAAGGATATTTTTATGAGTTTCATGAAACTTGTTGAAGCCTTAGAAGTTCCCTCAAAATGTCACGCAAAGGCTAGGGATGCCTAAATGGTGTATCTCCTACCAACCAACTGTTAGATATTTTATCAGCAGAGATAAGTACTACCTTTCACATTACATCTTGGCATTCATTGCTCTGACCTTTTCATCCAATATCATATAAAAAAATTACTTCTCTGGTCAATGAAGATTAACAATTGAGGCATAAATCTGAAAGTGAAAAATCCTTTGAAAGGGGTCTCTCTCTCTCCAGTGCCTATAGAGGGAGCCTGGCTGCCACATGTTTTAAATTCTGTAATTAGGTAAGAGGAAGTCCCATCCTTCATATGACAATATTATATATGACCAGTGATACATTCCAAACAGTTAAGCAAATAACTTTATATCTCTGCACCCAAAATAGCAGTTGGTATACAACATAAAAATAAGGGACTTTTCCAAGAAACACTGCTTGTTATTAGGAAAACAACAATAAAAAAGTGTGTATGAGATTGCAATAAGGTAAAGTTAAATGGTTCATGAGTTGAGCATGCATTTTAGCTATGCTTAACTTCACATTTGTTATTAGCTGTTGATTAATGCAACACAATAGGGCAATGAGAAAACTGTGGAGTAACAAGGTTTGGGGACACCCACCGTAGCCCATTACACTAGAAAGTTCAGATAAAAAGACTTTTTTCTAGATAACAGGAAAAATAATTTTTAGTATATAGGAATAACAAGGAGATGAGTAATGTCAACACGGCTTGTCAAGAGCAAATTTTGCCGAGTTGATTTAATTTCCTTTCATAACAAGGCAACATTTTTTTTTACACTTGTCACATATTTTGAATTTCAGACCTATTCTGTGTTAAGCACTGAAAGAAAGTGAGGGAAATAGAGAAGAGTTGCTAATTACTCTCTAGAAAGGATGTATTGATCGATGCTACTTAAAGTTCTGTCTTAGGTCTCATTTTGCTGGCTTTATCTCTGATTTGCTTTCTGTTGCACTAAATTTCTAGTTGAAGGCAGATTAGGAAGGACAGTGGCAATGCTGGAAGACAGGATTACAATCAAGGAGATCTTGACAGATGTAAGAAAAAGACTGGAAACAAAGATTAATAGAAGATTCAGTCAAAACATATGCAAATTTCCTCCCTTTTGTTCACTGTAAATGCAGATGGACATCAGCAGTAGAACGTGTCAACAAATGAAGAACACTTGATGCCACTGGTATTAATTAGCCTAAAGAATAAAAGCTTGAAGAGAAATGAAGCTGATGAAGGGTCTAGAAAACTTATGCCATGAGGAATGGCTGGTAGAACTGTGGTTGTTTAGTCTGGAGGAGGCTCAGAGGGGATCTTATTGCTCTCTACAACTGTCTGAAACAAGGTTGTCTTGAGCTGGGGGTTGATCTCTTCTGCCATATCACAAGTAAAAGGATGAGAGGAAAGGGGCTTAAATTGTGCCAAGCGAAGTTCAGATTAGATACTAGGAAAACAATCACTAAAAGAGTAGTTAACCATTGGAATAGGTTGCCCAGGGAGATGATAGAGTCACCTTCTCTGGAAGAGTTCAAGAGGCATCTCAGTGTTCCATTTGGGGATATTGTT
The DNA here is from genome assembly GCA_013397815.1 of Aleadryas rufinucha. Taxonomy (NCBI): domain Eukaryota; kingdom Metazoa; phylum Chordata; class Aves; order Passeriformes; genus Aleadryas; species Aleadryas rufinucha. The sequence goes on along the minus strand of VZTH01002227.1, from coordinate 24,207 downwards.
TAGAACTGATTGTGCGTTACAGTTGGAGTAGATGATCTTGAAGGTCTCTTCCAACTCTGATGATTCTGTGAGTCTGTGAAACATGGGAAAACTTTTTAGATATTCACATAGTAGGGGCTGGGAATTGCACTGGTCTCTGGTTACCTGCTGCCAGTTATGGTTTTCATTGGCCACCATACGGGTCAGTCTAACACTGCAATGGGGACCACATCACTGGAACTTGCAAAGGGTTCTTAGGCACAAAGTTTCAAGGGAGAAGTCTGTTGATAAAAATTACCTCCTTAGTGATTTAGTGGAAAGTGTCCCTTCCCATGGCAGAGGTATTGGAACTAGGTGAATTTTAAGGTCCCTTCTAACCCAAACTATTCTGTGATTCTGTGATTCTGTGATTATTGCATATGTTTACTGATGATATTACAAAAAGTATAGATCAACTATAGAGAAACTTGAAGAAGAAGAACAAGAAAGAGAGGGAGGAGGAGAAAAAGAAGGAGAAGAACAAGAACAACAAGACCACAAAGGAATTACTATCCCATTCTAGATAAGAATAACTTTCCAATTCTAAGGATAGCGATTCCTGGGAATTTCATGAGACCCAGATGGTCAAGGAGGAGAGAATTTTTTTTTTTTTCCTATTTATGGGATAACGTGATTCCTTACTTTGGAAGTCAAACTTTGTGAGTCATATTTGTTACTTGTTGCTTGTGATGAAATGTTCATCTTGCCCAAATATAACTTAACTGGTCAAAGAAAGTCTTCAGATTTTAAACTGTGATAATGAGGTGATCTGTCTATTAAAGCTGGATTGTTAAACCCAGGGAAGGTACACATTTTGTGGCATCTTGTATTACTATTACTATGGAGAGTCATGTTTTCCTTCTACTATATTGGAATATGTGATAACCTATAGCACTTATTTTGAAGTGTTACTTTTGGAGGAAAAGTAAACATTTTGAGTTTAATAATAAACATAAAAAGTTACATTTGGAGGAAAGGAAACACTCTTTCCGCCTCTACTTTAGAAAATACTATTACTAAATTGAACATAAACAGAGTTTAAAACGGAAAAGCCAGGAAATCTTCTTCCTTTTTTGGACTTAATCCCACCCATATTTATGTTGGTAATGATTTAATGGGGGCTTTGATAGTAGTACAATTAGATACATCATTTGTTGTTTCTGAAGATAATTTAATGGGTGCAATGTACAATTGAAAACAACTGGTGTTGTGGCAGTACCACCAAAAAAAAAAAAGTAAAATCAAATCCATAATCTCAAACGTGGCATAAGGTTGGCTTTTACAAGCACATGTAGTATTTCTACAGGTTTGAAAGGAATACAAACAGACCTAAGATTAGACTTTGTTGCAAACAAAGAGGAAATTTTTTCTCTTTTAGGAAACAAAGTCTTTATTACAATTTTTTTTCATGCATTCTCTGAAAATAAGCAGGATAACCCCGGAACTTTATGGCAATATGACATGTTTCAGAAAAAGAGTCATAATTTTTGCTATCCAATGGTTTGAAATGTCTGCTGCGATACTGCTGCTCCCTCTTACAGGTGTGAAAATGTTCCTGCAGATTTTAGTTCTGATATGTAGCTGCATTAAGTGTTCACAACACTTTCTTAAATATAGTATTGCCTTTGAGCAAATGATTAGAATATAGAAAACTCATAGAATAGTCTATTTTATACTCTTTCTAGTACACTTGCTGAATTTCACAGAATCTGCATTGTGCTGACTTACTAAATGTGATCAACTAAACAGAATAAAATGTCAGATTAAAATGTTCTGTGTGACCAAGCTGACTGAAGTGGCAAAGACAGCTAATTGTTGTGTTACAGTAAGCATCCAGAAAGCACATATGGCCACTTAGTTGGCAACCAAGTAACTAAGTGCCTAAGATACAGACAGGTACTACAAGGAATCAAACTCTTTAGTGATTTCATTTATTCACTTTGCAAATCTACATATTTAAGTAAATCTGATAAGCATAAGAAACTTAGGACTTACTATTTATGTTACTGTACCTTAATGATCATTAATATTAATCTCTAGAAGCTATTAATTTCCAGTTAGACTGAAACCCAAAATCCATAATACTGTTTTCTGCTGAATAAATAATGAAAAATTATTAATATATGAATATGTAGATGTTTATATGCTCTTCTACTAAAGAGAAGTAAACTTCTCCATTAATCGCAAGCAGTAATCATGCTTTTTGCTATATTATATTGCTGAGCATTTAAAGCTCATTTAAATGAGCTGTCCCTTTGTAATCTAATAGCTGTTTGAAAACAAAACAGAATAAATTAGTTTTATTTTGTCACTTCTTTGCCTTACATCAAAAGTTTAAAACCTCTGGATCAAAGACTGTCTCTGTGGGATATATTTATGATGTTGCTTTTTTACATTTTGTTTTCTTTTCGAATTACTAAGAAAAAAGAAGACTCAAAAGTATTTAAAAATATAGAAGAAATATATGTAAATGTAAAAGCAGATTATTTATCGATGACGTAGCAGTAGAAATGTTTTATGCACAGCAAATTTTGAGAAAAAGAAAACCTGAAAAAGAACCATGTCTTAGGTATAAGTAGAGCTTAAAACCTATGATACTGTTGAAAGTGGAATGAAACAATGCAAAATGCTATCCTGAAAGTTGATTTTGTGTATTTAATTGTACATATTCTAAGTACTCCCAGGAAAGTCTGCTTGGACTTCTCAAAGCAAGAACATAAATCTTTGCAATAGCAGGGCTCAAAAATCAATATGATATGTACTTAATCATTTTATATTAAAAAAATACTGGCATAAAAATATAAAGTACTTCGTTTGTCAAAATCTGAATCATCTATTTTATTGACTAAAAATGACTACTTATAGTGTCATGTGTCTCCAGTAGAAGAAAGCCATCACCTTGATCATTGTGTAGCTGATAAAGAACACATTTTAATGCTTATTTTGTTGATATCTTTCTGGTTAGTTTTCACTACTATTTTAGAAAGTAGGAGGAAACAGCATGTCTGTTGTCTTTGTAAAAATAGTGACAGCTTCAATATTTTGCAAAAGCAGAAGTCATAGAGCAATGCTTTGCTTTGTCTATGACAAGCTCAGCACACTGTTCATTTTCTGAGGAAAGGAAATATAAAAAAATGTCAGAAAAACTAATGATAATCATTAAATATCAACTTTCCATGTTTTAAAATGGAAATCTGAATATCCTTTAGAAAAGTAATGATGGGGTTTGGGTTTTTTAAAATTTTTGTTTAAATCAGAAAGGAAGAGATTATATTTATATATTAAAACAGTTTATGGCAATGGCCTAAAATTGCCACATATTTTTGCAATTGTTTAAACGTAGAATTCTGAATATGCTGAATGGTGAATGATCTTCAGAGGCGTGTGTGTGGGCTGTATACATCTAGGGATTACACACCTCTAGTTATTCAGCTCAAACTCTGAAATGCTGTGTATTTCTAAAAGAAAATTAAAGAAAAGTATCAGCAGTGCTATAGTTGAGCTTGAAAATATCTCTCCCTAGCAAGGTCAAGTCTCTTTTCTAATCAGATATTAACATATTCATTCATACTCTCTTGAAATCCCTTGTCCCTCAGGGACTGCAGGATAGGTTTAGTGACCCTTAATTATAGTCACAGAGAAAAAAAATCATTAATGAGATAGTGCCCTTTGGCTCACATAGAGAGCAAAAACAGCAGCAAAAAAAAAAACCCAAACCCACAACAAAATGACAAAAAAGAAACAAAACAAGAAAACCCTCAAAACAAATAAACAAAAATGCCTCCAAGCCTCTCCAAGTGCAATTAATTTTAACCCAACATTTACAATATTTGGAAATATATATATGAGTCTAATAAACCAGTTGTCTCTCCCAAGTTCTGTTTTGTTCTGATTTTGAAGACCAAGGAATGACGTGATTTAAGGCAGCAGGCAAAAAGACACATTGTGGTGACCCCAAACAATGCTGGAAAGTAAGACAAGAAGTGTACTGAGGCCATAAATTTCTGCTGCATTCTAGCAGAATTTGAGAGATGACTGGATAGACTGTGAACTAACAAGGAACAGAATAATTTATAACGTTAAATATTATCCTCAGTGTAAGGGAAAAGGGGATGAAAAATATGACACACATGGAACTGTTGCTGTGAAAACTAATTTTTTGAGTTTGTGGCTTACACAGATTGTTCCTGTTTAAAAGTGTTCACAAGGTGTACATTACAACAGAAGACATCATCATCTGTCCATGAGTGGCCATTTGTCATATTTCCAGGATATTTTGCATTGTCAGTTGATCATAGAATCATAGAATCATAGAATGGTTTGGGTTGAAAAAGATCTTAAAGATCATCTGCTTCCAACATGCTGTCATGGACAGGGACATCTTCCACAAGACCACTTGCTCAGACCCCCATAGAGCCTGGTCTTGAACACTCCCAGGAACAGGACATGCATAACTTCTCCTGTTCCAGTGCCTCACCACCTTCATAGTAAAACATTTTTTCCTAATATCTAATCTAAACCTAGCCTTTTTCAGTTTGAAGATATTCCCCCTTGTCCTGTCTCTACATGCTCTTGTAAATAGACTCTCTCCATCTTTCTTGCAGGCTCCTTTCAGGGACTGGAATGCTGCAACTAGATCACCACAAAGCCTTCTCTTTTCCAGGCTGAATACACCCAATTATTTTATATTTCCTTGAGGGAGGGATGTTCCATCCCTCTAATCATCTTGGTGGCCTCCTCTGGGCTTGCTCCAAATGGTTGATGTCCTTGATGTGCTGGGGACCCCAGGGCTGGATGCAGCACTTCAGGTGGGGTCTCACAAGAGTGGAGCAGAGGGGCAGAATCCCCTCCCTTGCCCTGCTGGCTTTGCTGCTTTGGATGCAGCCCAAGACACATTTGGCTTCTGGGCTTCAAGTACACATGGCTGGGTCACGTCCAGCCTCTCCTCTACCAGCACCCCCAAGTCCTTCTCAGCAGGGCTGCTCTTGATCTGTCCATCCCTCAGTCTGTGTTGATAACAGCAGTGGTCCTGACTCAGGTGCAACACCTTGCACTTGGTCTTTTCAAACCTCATGATATTCCCATGGACCCACTTCTCAAGCTTGTCCAGCTCTCTCTGGATGACATCCCATCTTTCAGTTGTGTCAGCTGCATGACTTGGCTTGGTGTCATCTACAAATTTACTGAGGGTGCGCTTGATCCCTTTGTCTGTGTCATTAATTAAGATGAAAGGACAGAATTCAGTTTGGACCAGTACGTTTATATTAATTCTATTACTCTCTAATTGCAATGGCAGGAGTGTTTTCAAATCTACTGCGCAGAAGAGGGAATTAAGACATGTTAACAATGGTATATTTTATACCTATTTTATATATATTTGTACAAACATGCACACAAAGTACAAGGACACATGGACACGTGTATAAGGACACATTTATTTTAGCAGAGTACTCACCAGTCATTTAAAACTTTAGCAAATTTGGGGGTTAGTAAATTACTACTACTGGCTATAAAAAGATATTTGTTGACTAGAAATTCCATGGATTTTTTTCAGCATTTTTTACACTGAATTTTAATGTCCATGTAAGCCCACTTTGATATATATATTATGCCAGTTATCATAATTTAGAGTATTCTAATATAATGAAAACCTGAAGAAACAAAGCATCTTGTTTAAACACCCAGCTACTGTTGACCAGTGGGCACAGTATTGAGAGGATAACATACTGCAGGCAACAACATTCTCAACTCTCTTTGATGGCTTCAGTTCCAACTGTTGTTAAAGATTGAGCAAGCAGTTTTAACTTCTCTCGACTGTAAGCAGTTGTTTCTCATGGGACAGAATGTTACCTGGGGCCTTTAAGTGAGGCCACTGGTTGATCAAGACAGGCCTTCTTATGATTAGCAAAAGGGAAAACTAAAATTATCAAAAAGAAAACAGAGAGTTGTAAAAATTGGAGTGAATGTTTTAATGAGTATATAAGAAAAGAAATGGAATTTGAGGAATAAAGCAATTCATAATTTATCAAGAAGATTTTCCTCATCAGTGACAATTTTACTTTTGCCAGGACGTGTTCAAGCTGTTGTGACGGTGTCAGTCATCTTTGATGAGCAATTCTCAGATATTGAGTCTCAAGAAAGGGAATTAAACTCCTTGATCCTGCAGGATGCTTCAATTGAATCATGACATAAGTCCCCCTTGGGGTACACATTTTTTTTATGTGCATACATTTGCTTATACAAACAGGTCATAATGAAGAACTAAATATTGGCTAGATAACTACGTAAGGAGAAAATAAAACTGGAAAACTCGTGAAAGAGACAGTTTCATACCAGATATATTGTTTTTTAAATTTTAAAAACACATGACTCTACAGATCATACGAGAACTATTGGTTTTCAGTTATTGCAAACTATGTAGCAAATCAATAATAAAAAGAGATGCAATAAACTAGATTGAATAAGTTCTTATTCTTTCATATCGGACAGATTAGTACCAGGACAGAATTTTTTTATATGACATGGGAATCCATAACTTGCTGAAATGAATATTTTCATATGATGTACATATGCACTGGATCTGATTAAGAATTGTCTTGAAGGACTGAAGAAGCTCTGGGATCTAAACTCTTTTAGAAATCTAGCCTGTCAAGAATTAACTTGAATATGTATCTGGCATTAAAGCAACACATTATTTTGAATTACTATTTTGTTTTCTCTTATTCTAGTAAAGTTTTTCTAAACTGTAATAGGAACTATGCTTATCTAACCAGCACTAGGGTTTGCTTCTACACTTAATCATTCTATCACATCATAAATGTTTGTATAAATGAGCTCAGAGAGGAGTAGGAAAAATAGACATCTATAGCAAATGAACTATACAACCTTCTTCTTCAACTGTATTTTCATGGTCATGTTCTGAGCTTTAACACTGATGCACAACAAAACAAAAACTTCTTCTTACATAGTAAAACTGAAAATGCATTTCATAAGAAAGTAGAGAAAAGTGTCAAGTATTTTGAATATTACAGAGCTGGCTCACAATTCTTGAATATCAATAAATTGGATTCTGCAAAGCAATCTGGACTGTTATTCTAATTTTCAGAAGCTGATCGAATAATGCTTCAGTAGTTTTTCTGTTCTTCCTAATTAAACAAATAAAGAAAAACACTCCCAAGATTAAAATTCATACAGAGCTCAAGAGAAATTTAATTTAAAATAACTTTACAGGAGGGACATAAAAGTGGTTTACTGTCTCAGCTTAAATAAAATTGTATACAATGAAGAACATTACCAAGAGTAGGAGAAAACAAAATTACATCTACAAGAAATGAATATGTGCCATTCTGTTTCTCTCAGAAGCTAAGGGAGTGAATACAGTTGGGGAATGTGAGAAGGATGACAACAAAATCCCTTCCTAATTTTGACTATCCTCACAATGACATCCTGAAAGTCTCCAAACAAACAGATCTTCATCCTTTTTCTTCTCATGAGCAAATGTAAAATGATCTTTCCATAAAATATAATCTCAGAAAAGTTTTCCACTTCCTAAAGTATATACTGGGTATGCATGTCAGGGGGATGTATCATGGATGGTTTGGAATAAACACTAGCAGATCAGGCAGGCAAGCAACAGAAAAAGTCACTATATTGGCTGAGACGTAGATATACCCTTAAGGGTTAAATAAATGAATGAGTTGGGTTATCATGCAAATGTTTCTTCATATGGTCCTATTTCTTTCGGAAAATTAATGAACAAGTAATACCTAATGATTTTCCATACCGTATTTTCCTTTTTGTTTATTACCAATTAAAAAGTTACTACAGGAAAAAAATCTACAAAATATAGTCTGCACTCTTTTGGAGGTAGCATATCTTTTTAATATAATAGGATCTTGTAAAAAAGGCTGAGATAAAAACTAAAATAATGCTGAGGAATTTTTTTGTATGTTTTTTCTGGCAACATAGTGCATCATATCAGAACTTTAACTACACAAAATATGCTCAAATTCTGACACAATTTTTCTCTGAAATATTTTCCAGTTCAAAATGAGATTTTAAATAGAAAGAGGTAGGCAACAAGTGTTAGCCTAATACGTCACTAACCCAGGGGTGTAAAAGTGACTCACCTGGAACACTGGAGACTTTAGTTTGTCTTTCTGCTCTGTATGGTTTCAAACAGTCATTTTGAACCTTCATCTTTTATATTAAAGGTGAGTGCCATTATCAGTAAACTAGAAAACTAGTCTCTTTCTCTGACCTAGTGAATATTCATTTATATAAACAAAGTAGAACAGCCTCAGTAAGAAAGAGAGAGCAACTTTGGGTATTCATATGTATTATACTCATTACAGGGGCCAGAAATTCAAAATGAAATCTGACATTCACTCGTTCTGACAAAAGGGAATCACAAAAAGCACGCCAATTGCAAGTATGCAAACAAGAATGGTAAACATTGATAAAATTACATATTTTAAAGACAGTGAATGTGTGTAAGAATGGTTTAAGTAATATCTTGAGTAGATAGAATTTGTAATTTCCATCAAATATATTCTTCTGAAGTCCTTATGCCCCCTCCCATGCCTTTCCTGTTAATTTAAATACTGCTTGTGCTGCTCCTGACACCTCATTCCAGCTGCAGGATCAGCCTTTAAGAGAGCCTGGCAAACTGGAAACATCTTTTCCAAGATGTATGTTACAGCCAGTCATTAGTCTTATAACATTTAGGTACAAAAGAAAAATTACAGTCTTTGTAAGTTACACAAAAATAACTTCTTGTGCCTGTCAGGGCATAAATCCCTGATGTTTTACAAGCTGCCCTTGCATGTCTCTGTTTCTGTTTTGTATGTCTGAATCTAAATTACTTTTATTACTATTCAGATTGATTTAACCTTTCTTCAAGAGCTATCATATCCATTTTAAAGAGGAAATACTGCGATCTATACATAACAGAGTTATGATAAAAAACTGCCAAAATGAAAAACTAGTGGCATAAGTGAAAGTTTCAATATCTCATGTTGCTAAATGTCAAAAGATTAAAAAAACCAAAAAAATGTACTCAATTTGGATTTGAGTTTTTTAGTGAAATGTCTGCTAATTTTTGGAGATAATTTAAAGTAATGAGGAGGGGGAAACCACTTGATTGAAGAATTTTTAATTTATGCTTTCAAAGCATACTTATATACTGATGTCATAATGCGGAAACAAAGAAATATAAAAATGTAATGTTTATCCATAGAAAATATATCAAAATGCATAAATTTAGGGTTTGAAAATCAATACTTGATTATAAAATCTCTTGTATTCTGTTATAACTCAAATGAATGTTACTTCTCTAGTGTCTTAGTTCCCAGCATTTACAAGCACAGCCTGGCTATTATCGTCCCCAGTTACAATAAAATCAGTGGCTTTCCACTACAATGTCATATTCATATTCACTTAGCAATACTTGTTGCCCCTTATATTCTAACGGTTCTTATATGTTAAATTTGCATTTTATTATTTAATGTAGCAACATGTACCCATTAACGCAGCTCTTCTTTAACAGTCAGCCAAAGGAAGTGCACAAGATAAAAGGACAGGATACAGGACTATAAGCTGTTCCATGTTTTAGTTGTCGGTTTTCAACTTGGAAAACTTGAAAGAAGTGGTTTTTAGTCCTTTGCATCATGGCAAATGAGTTTTAAGTAGGTCAGATGGGTTCTCAGTATTAAGGGGTCTGTGTAATGTGGTTTAATTGGCTGTAGGGGGGCGTGATTCATTGTACGTTCCACGTGGCTTCCAAGTATAACTGAATTTTTTTTCTGTGAGAATCACTGTATAAATAAGTTATTTAAAGAAGATTTAATAATAGCGATATATTTTTCTGTATTGTGTAATATCAATTTCTCCGTATTAAAGAATAATAATTCTGTTTATTAATGATCTTTTTTATGGAATGCATTAATCATTCATAATTATAAATGCATAAAATGAAATCTCTTATTTAAGACCATATAAAATATAGCAAAGGAAATTTTTTCTCAATATCTATATCAATATTTAGAATTCATGAGTATACAGATGTATGCCTGTGTATATGAAACAGTCATGAACAAAGAGTAGGACATGTAGGGAAATCAGCAATTGTGTTTACACTTGCCTGAAGAGCAACATATTTTCTAAGCTAATTGGCAATTTGTGGTGCATTTCAAGAGCAGGAATGAACATTAGGAATAAGCTGTGAAGCGACATAGATACTTCGAAATATTAAATTTATTGTGTTAAGAAGATATTTGATATTAAAATTATCCACAATATGAAGGTATTAGTGTAAAATATAATCTGATTTTTTTTCTGTGTAGTTATTGTTATTTCAGTGGTACTAAATATTTAATTTAATAACACATTTTAAAAATATTATTAAACAGGGTTTTTGCAAGAGAGATGAGACAAATCTTAAGGGAATATAGATGACTACCTGCCTAGCTGGGAAAGAGAGGTGGATATCATCTCTGTGGCTAATTTCACACAGAATTAGATAGCTGAAGAAGGAAAGCAGTGCCTTTGGGGATAACAATCCATGGGGAATGACTGCATAATTATTGTGTTTGGGTTTTAATCAATTTTTGCCTAATAACTGGTTGTGTCTCAAGTGGCTGTGGGCTCCATGTTGGAAATGTTAACTCAAGAAGGGAACCCAAAGTTCCCCTGGTCTAAGGCTCTATCTACAAAACCAGTCAATAACTATTGCCTAGGCAGAGGAACATAAGAGCAAGCCCACTGTGATTCTCCTCTTATATGTTTCTCCCACCATCTGTCAATCAAGTGTCTATGCAATTCCTAAGCATCCACACAGTTATAGTCTTGCAGGACTTCCTGTACTCTTCAGTCCTTTAACAACGTTTTATCACGAGTCACGGTGAGTTTGTAGTTCATAAATGTGCTATAAGTTTTTTGCTCAAGTTAAGCTTGATAGAATGGTTCTTCTATGCTGGAGACAATGTTTATAACTTACAGGCTCAAGGTTCTTGAGTGTAGAATTACTACATGATTCTTTCCTTACTGTAAAGAGGAGCAACTTCTTTGTAATCAGTGCTAGGAATTTAAAGAGTTTCTATATTTTTATTTAGATATAATCCCACTCACTACTGAAATCAGTATGCATGTGATAGTTTGAAATGTGTAACTAAACTGTACTTCTGAGCAATATTAATTTTTTAATCACTTACAGAAAAGTTTTGGAATATCAAACCATTCAAGCTGTAGGTGAATAACAAGGTGATTTCTAGGCTCTGGGCAGAGTTAAACTGCAACTGAACAGGATATAGGAAATGACAGGGGAGGAGAGCAGAGGAGAAGAGAGGAGAGGACAGGACAGAACAGGAGAGGACAGGACAGGATGCAGGACCAGTGCTAACCAATGGTGTCAGGGCTGCACAGAGTTACAGACAGTGCCATGGGGAATGTCTGCATTGCACAACTGGTGAAGGAAAGGTCCTGAAAGAAATTAATGAAATCTGTAACTGAAAGGGATGTGGGTGCTCCTTTTTGGAGTGCAGGGCCTTGCAGAACCAGCAGGGACTAGTTTAACCCTGTCAATAAAAGCACATAATGATTAGATTGCCTAGGTAATGGTGCCAGGAGTAACAACTGTGGGTATGGGTGCAGCAAAACTAAGACCAAAGTGGTAAAAAGAATTGTTGGCAGATTGTCTATTTGGGAGAAAATTGGGGCAGAGAAAGGGAAGTAGAGGAGTGGCAAAATGAAGGGTCAAGAAATGGGGATAATAAGTAATGAAAATCAAGTAATGAATAAAATCCTGGGGTACCCACTGGGAAAGTCCTGCTCTTGATCCATCCAATTAAAATCATGGCCACAAACTCAACCTGTTCCTGTGACCGTACTACACTTTTTTCCAGTCAGGAACACATTTTTCCGGACAGGGGGATGAAAGGGGAAAGGGTGCTTTCTCTAAATGGGAAAGGACTACCTGGTGTAACCAGTGTCGGTTGTTGTATCCAGCCTGGTGGCAGTGTCTTCTCAATCTCTTTCGAAGAATGACTCAAGTGAGTTTTCTACAATGCACAAGCCAGTATTTTCTGGTGGGTCTCAGCTTTTTGTCAATAACATTTATGCAAAGTGATGAATCTCCAGAAAATAAAAAAAAAAGTTCTGTGCAGCCAAAGCATCTCAGCAGTAATCCATCTTTTCATTATTTAAAGTTGTTTTCAGATTCCTTTCAGTGTTTTTGAAACTCCCACTCTTTTCAGAGATCTTTCTTGTTTAGGTTTTTCACGTTGCAGAAAAGACATAATGAAATAAGAGGCGTCTGAACATCTTGAGTTGGATTCCCATTGTTTGCATCATCATTTACAAATGATCTCTGGACTTGAGTTGCAACTTTGCTAATTCACACTATTTAAGTACATTGCACAACTTCAGAAAGGCAATGGCCAATTCATATCATTAGATACGAAACTAAACACAAAGTTGAGGTTTTCACATGAGGTGAGACAGGACGGTGGAGAAAGGTGGTGAGGAGGAAAGTTGATTTAAGTTATAAAGTGCAAGTCAGTGAAGTTAGGAAGATGTTTTCTGGAGCTTCATGGTGGATTATAAATATTAATGCTGTACTAGGTTCTTGAGTAGTTTTCATGAATAAAAATCTCCTTTGAACTCAATTCTTATCCTAATGTACCATTCACCATGTCAAGTACTTTTTATGAAAGATTTTTTGTGGTTTTATTACTTGTTAAAAATAATACAGCCTGTTACAGTGATAAGGTTTTCAGAATATTTACATATCTTGTCTCAAAAAGTGTGTTGCAGAATACAACTCATCTGTATGTAAAAAGTCATTAGCCAACTGTATACTGTTTTGGTTTGGCTTCCTTTTTACATTTTATATTATTTTATTTTTTGGGGGGCTCTGTGGCTTTTTTATTTTTACTTCTTCTTTGCAATACAGTGCATACTTGAATTATAGTGCATGCTAGCTGAGAAGTAATTTAACTGCCAATTAATTTCTTATTTAATATTGTAATGATGCAATGAATATTTAATTTCAGGAATTCATACAAAGATTTTTAAAAAAAGCTATTTTGAAAAGGTGTTTATAGCTGAAGAAAGAACTGCTGTTTCCCAGCCTTGAAAAACCAAAGTCGACTCCGAGAAAAATTGGAGAAATATCCTGAGGTTCTTTACAGGCTTACACCCAACCTCTGATTTCCCATGATCTTACCTTAAAACCTATTACAGATTTTCAAGATAAAGTAAGTGAGAAGTGGCAGAGTTTTTACTGCAGGTTTCAAATAAAACCAGGCAGGTATTTACTATTCTTAGGTAGGTTACCTAAGACACTGTCTTTCAAGATTTATACTTAACAGCAAAATAAAAATGAGGTTGGGATTTTCTGAAATGTTAATAATAAGAGTCACGCTGATGAATAACCAAAGCGATACAGCAACAATGACAACAGTAAAAATGATGATAAGGATAGTGATGTTGTTCATAATGTTGATAATATTAATGTAATAATAAAGTATTTCTGAAACAAATCTCCACACCCTATATAACTCCATTCCTCTGGAAATTGCCACAGAATTACTGTATGTACATTGTTTTCCCTTGCCTCTAGAGAGTAAAGAAAAGGTCTGGAACTAGGTATATTCTCCAGTAAGGGGCCAAAGGGAAGAGCCATGCTGAATGAGAACCATCAGTATGGAACTGGAGGAGGTGGCTGGAAGGAGACCAGGTTAGATCTGGACATCTGAAGGATGTCTTGTCTTAGACCAGTACTCTCCCAAAATACAGTCATAATTCTTAATTTTCTTATTATGCAGCAGCTTTTACTGGAGAGGAAAATCTCTAGTAATATTAAATAAATTGAAGAGTAGGAAATGAAAGAGGTCTACATACTCCACCCACAATTTTTAAGGCCTTGCTGTTTGCCTGTTCAAAGGTTTAGTGATAATGCTTACCAAGATCAGAGGAAGACTTTTTTTTTTGGGTCTTTGGACTGTGAAAGGTTCAAATGTCATCCCCTACTGTAGAGCCTATGTCTCAGAATGAGTCTGGTTTCAATCTAACTTCAGAGATGCTTTATGATCACAGTTCATTTCCTGGAGGAGAGCATATTTATCACAGAAAGACTTGTCCCTCTAACAAGTACCTTCAAAACAAAACTCTGACTGGAGTCAATCTGTTAACTACAGCAAAATCAGAAAATTACAGAAGGAAGAAATTAATCAGGTAAAGACTTCTCAAAGTGATTGTGAAATTATATTTTATAACTTATAGTGGTAATAGATTGTTGCCTTTCCCTGGTCTTAAAATCAAAGCCAAACACGGTTAAAAGGGAAAAGGGATTTACCGTAGTATTTATTTAAGGATCCTTAAAGGTGCACACTCTGTTTGGGTGGAATGCGCCAAAAAGCACACACCGAAATGCACACACACAATAAATCACGTATACAATTTATAGGCCTTGCAAATTACCTTATCTATCTGAAATTCCCCGATGGGAGATTTGAATGAGCCCCCCATCCTGTGGAATTTCTCCCTGGATGGGCCTATCTTAGTTTACAAGATGCATTCTAGAAGGGACCTTGGTTTCTAGGGCTCTCTGACCTCTAACTGCGAAGCTTCCAGGATGTTTGGTCTCCTAGCTTAACAGAATATTAGGTCTATGCTAGTTATTAAACTTAAAGAATTACAATTATGTGGGCTGAAAGCACTAAGGATACATAAAAACTATATAAAAAGGGTATGTAAAAGGGGTATAAAAGGGGTATATGAAAAAAGGAAAAAAAAATCATCATGGCATCAGATCAAAAAGGAAAAGTAGTGCCTGGGTCATTTTGACACAGCATCTGTAAATAGATACCTGCATATTTTACAGAGGTGACTAACCAACCTTCAGATCTTTCTGAGTGTTATTTAGCATCAAATATGAAAAAAATTGAACAGAAGTTAGACAGCAATTTTTCTCTTTCTAAATTTCTTTTAAAAGAATAAAAAACTGTTGGATGTCAGTCCTCAGATACTCCTCTAAAAAGCATTAGTTATGAGATCTGAACAGAAGTTTGCAGTCATGGAGATGTCCATCTGAAGCCTGTATAAGCTAAAGCCCACAGTGTTTTTATCACCCTTAAATCTGAAAAAAAATCAAAACGTGAGAGGAATTGGATGCATTTTTTCGGCCATTTATGTGCTTCCATTCATTAAACATCAATTTACTTACTGCTTTTGTGGACAGAAACATGACAATATGAAGAAAAGAAGTAGCTTTTACCCTACATATGACTTCATCAGCTACTTCTGCTTGTCGGGTTTTCTACATTTTCAGCTTAGAATTTATCTTTCTTGTACTCTCACACCATTTCCTGTAGTGCTTTGATGCTGGATGATTGTCAGAAATCCTTCTGGAAGGACATAACTCCAGCTATGAGAAAACAGAGCAATTGTTCCTGCAGGCAATAAGAACCAGATGATGTCAGATTTCAGTCCTTCTACCTAATTCAGTCTTCAAGCTTTCTTCCAGCATTTCTTGTGCCCTAATATATGTTATGTATTGTGTGCTAGGAACATAGTGTAAGTAGCCGCAAAGACCTGCAGTCATTTAACCAGCTAGAAACTCTTCCAAGTGCTTTGCAATGTGGGCACAAGTCAATGCCCAAGACATTTCAGACACCACAGATTTTTCTCAAAAGGAGATTGAACTCTAACCCCCTGCTCTGTGAGGAAAGAAACCTTAGCCATATGGATTGCTTATATACTTGTATTTATTATGCAGATGTAATATTAATGACAATTTAAAAAGGATAATGATAATCAAATTATTCTCTTTTAACATATTTTTTTCATTATTGTCATTATTTACATTCTGATATGATCTGTCAACAACTGAAAAATGAAAACGGATACAGTGAAAGAGTAAAACCATTTCAACTGTTGAATATAATGCAGGAAATAATGATGTAGACTTGGAAATAGAGCACTTCCTAAGTAAAGAGGAGGGTAAATATCCTGCAGAGATGTCATTCTCCTCCACTACTCATCTTCACCTACCACCTTTACAAAGGTAGCATGAGCAGAAAGATGATATCTAAACTCTTTCCACAATGACATTAAGTTTTATTTGTTAGTCACTGGAACACATAGGAGCAGGTTGCTCCTGGATAGAAGCAGGTCATGCACTGCTTTCAAGTTATGCTGTTTAATGCAAGATCAGGGGGCTAATTATTTTAGTATTATCTGCCATTATTCAGGCATGGCTAAGGCTCTGAACTCAGTATATAGAGATTGCTAAGGGATAATACAAGGCAATTATGGCTGTAGCTTTCTTTCTCATAAACACAGCACAAGATCATATTCAAGAGCACATTAATTATTCAGAATTAAAGCCCATAGTCACAGCAACAGGGCTATCTAGAGCATATGTTTTCAGACTCAAAGGACCTTGTACAACCCTACATATCCCACAGGCAACTTGAAAGCACTTTAAGACAGGAATCTGCAAGTAATCCATCCTCCATGACTTCCTAGGCCTTCAAAGTTCATGGGAAGAGAGCTGGAGATGATGCCTGTTGTTTTAACAACATACTACGTTAACGCCTATACACAGGTATCTTCTCACCCATGATCTTAGCAGGAGCTGTGACTTTCATCTGTATTTAAAGGTATCTTCTTGTCCTGGGGGAAAAAAAAAAAGAAAGTGGAAAAGGATTTAAGTATATTTTATACTTGAATGCAAGATGTGGTTAAATACAGTTTTTGTACACACCAGAGCTACTCTGCAAAGTTTCTCAGCCAGTATTTTCCTCACTACCTGCTGGTGTCAATAACTGTGCAAGCGTTCTTCTATGCCAGTTCCAATGACTCTTCTCACTCAGCATTGAATCATGGTATTGTTGCTGATACTGTTCTGTGTTTTTAATACATATTATGGTAGAACCTGTGTCTCAGCTTAGCCAGGGAAATGGTAGGTTAAATGAGAGCTCAATGGCTTGTTCTTGTAATGCAATCCAAAGCACATGAAAATCACAGACCTCTAAAGTGCAGGTATTCCTGCTAATTTAGAAGTTCACAGTCACACAGTGGGATGCACACTAACAGAGAATGTGTATGTTCATTACCATTATCATATGAACAAGTAGAGATAAGTCTTCGTGTTTGCCAAGTGACCTTAAAAGCTTCATGGGTGCCTCAGGGATGCTGAGAAGTTGAAGCTGTCTGTGGAGGCCAGAACTATTTCTGGACCTGCATTGCACTGCCCAATGATTGAGAGTCCTGACAAAAGTTTTTTGGTTACAGCTCTACAAAAACATTCATACATGTATTATTTTTAATGCAAATAACCTACCACAAATGATGGGATTTAGATCAACACAAAAAAAACCAAACCAAACCAAACCAAAACTAAACTAAGCTAAAGTAAACAACAACAACAACAACAAAACTAAAACAGAAGAAAAACAACCAAAAACCACGAAAAAAACAGAGAAACATCTTGGACAGATTGCAGTGCAGATGCAATACTGTAACTCAAGTTGTTAAAATGACTTGGTTTTTTCATTGACAGAATGAAAGAAACTACCTTGAAATTGCTTCATTTTTAACAAAATACATTACTTTATGCAGAGAGGGGTTTAATTAATTCTTGAAATTGTATGGCTTTGTTAGTTTTCCTTTAGTTCTAAGTTTCAGAATGTTATTTATTCCATTACATTTGAGCAAAAGTAGAATATTTCATTTTATTTTTACTTTCTCATATTTCCTTTCCCTCCGGGCCTTTTCATTAAATCCACGTATAATTCAGGAAGTCATAATTTGGTTAATGTAATGCTTACACTACTTGATGAATAAGCCTCAGACCGTAAATTTCATCTATCTGTAGTCATGACCTAAGAAACAATAAAAACTTAGAGCAGTCAGGTTCTGATACAGGATACAGGGGAGTGTGGTACACAAACTCCAATAATTCACAGCAAGTAGATTATTTGTACCTGGATACAAAATTTCAAAATTCTTACTGTACTGGGCTATATGAAATGTACTCTCCACAGCAACGTGATTGGATGTAGTATTATCCACAAGGATATTTCTATTCACTTTTAGGAAACTGCATCTGTGAGAATTTTGTATCTTTAAGCTGCAATTATTTTTTTCATTCCCACCACGTCCATTTTTTGACATTATCTATTGAATTCTAGAAGGTTAGTAACAGACTAATTTCTTTTCCTAAATCTCAAGTAGCACAACAGAGTGGTGCTAAAGGAAATTCTTCATCCATACGATGTTACATTGCAACCTGGAACTATCTATGAATGAAAAAGGTAAAAAATAACTGTTGGGTCCAGGCAGTTCTTGTTTTCCTACACCTAGCCACTCTTTTTACTGTGCTATTCTCATTAAAGAAAAAAACATAGAAAAAAGAAACAAAAAGTAAGTAATATCTGAATGGTAGACAAAACCTGTAAAGCTGTAGATAAAACAAGAGAACTGGAAAGATCGTGATTCTTTGGCATTACTGTGATCGGGCATTGAATGGCTTTTATTCTGACTGTCCCCCTAATATTTTGGTTTTTAAAATATATAATTATAATTTCCTTTTCTCTTGTAAATTGTCTGGGTTGTGCACAAGCTATTTTGCTTATTCTATTTAAAAACTGAGCCTTTTGACATTTTTGATGATTCGTTTTTTTCATACTAGGTATAGATATTAAATAAAGTTCCCTAGGAGAAATGAAACTAGGGAGTTGGTATTTTATCTTGGAATATTTATAGACAGTCATGTTTGTCTTTAAAAATATCACTTTTACTTGTCATTTTATATTCAGGATACAAAGATCAATTAAGATGCAAAGTTATTTGTTGTATATAATGGGGAAAAGCTTGTAAAGAATATGTGCTTTGTTTTTTAGACACAAAAAAGACATGAACAATAAATCCTAAGTCTTTTATTATCATATAATTTAAGTGCTTCTGACACAGATGTTTGTATTTATAATTGAAAATTTAATTTGGCTTCAGATTTCCCAAGAGAATGTACACAATATTCAAACACTAAGAAAAAGACAAGTTATGTTTTAAAGTGATTATAAAAGAGAAGCACAAGCAATTAAAATATCCAAAACTTTGTTAAATTTTTTATGATTCTTTTAGACCTCTAATTGATTGCTGGCTCTCATTTAATGGTGCAACTAAGTTATTAAGCAGAGGATTCCTTCTTTCATGTTGAATAAAGATTCTAAAATGATATAGCAAATATCATTTGACTACGATAGATTCAATTGCTCATATTGTGCTTTTACTTTATTTAATTTAACATCTTAATCCTGTTAGAGAGTTCTAATCAATGCTGTTTCCTTTTGTATGACATAAGCTTCTTTCACTTTATGATGAGGCCAGTATAATCAGTATTAAGCCCTTCTGAATTAGAAGATACCTTGTCTAAAACTGCCATTGATATTCTTTCCATAAATATCTGGTCTTTTTTTCTTAAATGTGGCCACAACATAGAAGCAGTGTGGCCAGCAGGTTGAGGAAGGTGATTCTACTTTCATAAGACCCCACCTGGAGTATTGCATCCAACTCTGGCCTCCTCAGCACAGGAAAGATGTGGGAGTGAGTTCACAAGAGGACCATGAAAATTATTAGAGAGCTGGAGCACCCCTCCTCTGAAAAAGGGCTGAGCTGGGGTTGTTCAGCCTGGAGAAGTCTCTGTAGAGACCATGCTGCAAGCTTTCAATATATGTAGGGCATTGAAAAAAAAAATGGAAGCAGATTTTTTTACACGGGTAAAGGTTTTAAACAGAAAGAGGGTAGGGTTTTATGGTATAAGGAAGATTTTTTTTTTTGTGATGAGGATGATGAGACACTGAACTAAGTTGCCTAGAGAAATGGTGAGCACCCCATCTCTTGAAGTGTTCAAGGCCATGTTGGATGGGTCTTTGAGCAACATGGTTTAGTGAAAGGTATGTCTGCTCTTATAAGGAGGGTTGGACTAGATGATCTTTGAAGTCCCTTTCCAACCCAAACCATTCTATGATACAATGATACAGTTCATTATTTCCTTGGGGTTGTGCATGAAATGGCACAGAAACTCTTTTCACTTTCACCTAATTAGTGGATTCTAAACTAATATAAACCTGATGTCCTCTTCTGTCCTTCACTTCTGTCCTGGTGAGTTGCAGCAAACCTCAAAATGATGTGTGTGGTGTAATTCTTATTAAATAACTGTCTCTGTGTCATACTGCGTTGTATACCAATACCAAAGAGCTGCAAAATGCCAAAGGACAATTACATACTAAAGTATAAAATTCACAAAAACTGCAAGTTACGAAGGCAAACTCTTACAGAAATGTAGAAGAATGGCTTGTCTCTCGAGGGCATT
>VZTH01002225.1:2834-15207 GCA_013397815.1 Aleadryas rufinucha | reverse complement strand
CCCACTCTTCCCAAATTTCACCTCATCCTGGACCCCTCCTTCCCACTCCCAAACCCCACAGACCCTCTGCCCCTGATCCTACTCCCTCCCAGCGCACCCCCTTTTCGCATCCACTCTTCCCACATTTTACCGCATCCCAGTCCCCTCCGGCCCCGCAAGGCTCCCTCACACCTTCCGCCTGCCCACCGGCANCACAGGGTGTGAGCTCCTGCGGGGCATGAGAAGCATGGGGGATCCCAGGAACACCCATCCCTCCTCGTGGCCCTCATCCAGAGAAGAGGCACAATTGAGCAACCTCTACCTGACACTGCAGCCCATCAGACAGCCTGTCTCCAAACACATCTCCTACCTGCCCCCAGCCCCTTCCGCACCCTCTCTCCAGCCCCTTTCCCAGCCCTCTCCTCCTGTCCACCCCCAATTCCCACACAGCCCGTTCTAGACCCCACACTCCGGTTCCAGCCCCCTTCCCACAGCTCCCTCTTCCCCTCAGCTCACCCCCCTTCTCTTCCATCCTCATCCCGGACCCCTGCCGCCTCCCGGACACCTCTGCCACCCTCCCCCCACTCCCATTCCCAGCTCCCACAGCCCCCGCAGCCGCCCCGGCCCCTCACCGCCCGCGGCCCGGCCCGCAGGAGCCGCGCGGGGACTCCGCGCCTCAAGGAGACTCCGACCGCGGCCGCCGCCATCTTGGCGCTGCCCAGTTCCGCCCGCCCCGGAAGTGCCCCTGCCGCCGCCATGTTGCTGCGCTGACGGGACGGGATGTTCGCCATTTTGGGTGCGGCGGCGCCCTCAGGAAAGGCGCCATGTTGAGTGTGGCGCGTCCTGTGGGACACGGCGGGGTGGCGGGGGCAGGACACCTAAATCCCCCTTTTTCCTTTGGTGTAAGTTCCCCTTGTTTTCTCTCCGTTAATTCCCAGCATCATTATTTTGCATGGAGGTGCCCATGCCGCCATCCGCCTCCTCAAAGGGACCTGCCCCAACACCAACAGAGCAAATGGTGGGTGCTGGAGGGCAAAGGTGGGAAAAGCCTTCCAGGACCATCGACTCCAACCTGTGACCGATCTCCACCTTGTCACCAGCCCAGAGCATTGAGTGCCACGTCCAGGCATTCCTTGGACACCTCTAGGGATGGGGACTCCAAACCTCCCTGGGCAGCCCCTGCCAAAAAAAATGCCCCCCTCTTGGAAACGGTGTAACTTTCCTAATGAATTTTAAAATTAATTGTTTTAGTTACTTGTAAGTAGTACCCACTTCTAGCCAGCACAAGTTAAACTTCTTCACAGACTCTTACTTCTGTTTTGATCATTAAATGACTGAAACCTTGAGTTTGTTAAAACTAACCCTGACGAGCTTCAATAAAGCCAAAGGCATTCGAAGATTGGGCATCTGGGATCTTAAATTTATGGCCCTTCAAGGACATTGGAGTGACCAGAAAATACAGAGGAGATAAGGCCTGGAAAGTTGGAGATTCCCAATTGAAAAAGTTGAGAAAAATATGATAAAAAAGCTAAAGAATGTGGCCTAGCTTAACATGAAGAGCAAGAAATCAATAACCAATAGTGGACAAAATGCTGATCAGTGAAGAGAATTATTAAAACCAATGAACAGTAATTTCTTTGTTAAAAATGTGTAAATAAATGAAAATATTTTGTATTGATGTGGAGGCTGGAGCTCTGTCAGCCACACACAAACCCTGGCCGAGAATAAGTGATGCCTGACTCGCCAACACTAAAAAAACAGTGTTAGACACAATTTCTGAGGATTTTGGTAAAACCCCCACCCCTCCTCACCCCTCTGAGGGCTTCCCTCCCTTTCTCCCCGTTATTCCCCACGATTATTTAATTTCCCAGCTTTCTCCTCACAGCAAATTAATTTATTAAGCAAATCGCAAACAACACATGCTGGAAAAGCTGCTGGGGGCAAAGATGGAGGGAGAAGGAGGAGGGAGAGGAGAGAGAGGAGGGAGAGGAGGAGAAGGGCTGTCTATGGCATGAAGTGCCACCACTTGAAGGCGAAGGGTCGGCGCTGGACGTTGGTGCCGCAGCGAACCTCGCCCAGGCTGCCGTGGTACGAGGCCACGTCCTCCAGGAAGCGGCAGCACAGCCCCAGTGGCTCCAGCAGCGCGCGGATCCGCCGCTCCAGGCAGCACTCGCCACCTGCCACGGGGCCGAAGGGCTTGGGGATGCCCAGGTCCTTGGCCAGGACGATCATGGTGACCTGCGGGGTGACACCGGCGGTGTCGGGATGGATGAAGCCGAAGGAAAGGCGTTGATCGTCCTCCTCCACCCTCCTCAGCACCGCTTTTTGCGGCTGCCCTCCCTCAGGATTCCAAATCCAGCAGAATTCCCCCATTTTTATCATTAAAACATGCCTCCCCCCTTGCAATTTCACCACTTTTTTTGCCTCAAAACCCCACTGCGAGCACCACAGAGCCACCAAGCCGTGTTAAACCTGTGTTCATCCATACCCAGCTGGATATATTTTCTTTCTCTAAACAGCTGCGGATTTTTCCGGGGAAAACTCTGGGGAAAACGTGCCTCTCACCTTGCAATTTCCCCACTTTGGAAGTGTTTTGCCTCAAAACACCAAAGCCACCAAAAGCTATGTTAGACCTATGTTTATCCTGAAGATATTTCATTTTCTAGACAGCTGTTGTTTTTTTTTTTAGGACAACTCTGGGGCCTCATCCCCCTCACCGTGTTGGGGAAGTAGGGGACAGCTTTCCCCTGCTTGTCCAGCTTGAAGAGGGTCGGCAGGTCGATGATGTCCTCCTCCAGCAAGCCCAGCTCCTTCTTGAGGATATCCCTGTTCCAGTCGATGCAGCGCTGGAGGGGACGGAGCAGAGCAGAGAGGGGCCCGAAATACACCACTCCCCGTGGGGTTTGTGCCACGCTGGCGCGGCCACTGCCAGAAATGTGGATTGTTGCCCGGAATGTTGGGGATTACCTGGACGTACTGGTTCTGCTGTGCCAGGGCGTCGTTGGAGAGGACCTTGTTGATGGTGATGCGTTTCGTGTCCGTCCCCGAGTACCCTAAACACGCGAAACGCCCTCAAAACAAAGCAGCGCTGGCTTAAGGCAGGGTATAGAGATGGAAAAAGCCCTCAAAATCCCAGTTTCCTGAGACTGGGGGTCAAAGCTTGGGAAACTGAGGGAGGAAAATCTCTGCCTCTTGGAAAGAGCATTGGAAAAGTCCCGTCATCCATCCTCCTGCCCATGGGAATCCGCTGAGTTTCTCAGGAGCATCCCCCTCCATGAGGTCACCCCTGGTCTGTGGACAGCCAGGTCCCCTCAGTGACCTCCAGGAACCCTTGGAGACACGGAGACCACCTCCCTACCCTGCCACAGATCAAAATCACAATTAAAGGGAAAAACACCAGTGCTAATCTGGACAGGAGAGCCGCCAGTTGTCCTGCTCCGTGCTGGAGCTCCGCTGGCATTTCCAGAGGCTCCATCCTGGGGAGCAAACATCCCCTCCATGTAGAAGCCTTTATCCCTCCCATCCCACTCGCTTTCCCGAAATAGGGCTGGAGGAGGCCGGGGGCGGCGGGCAGGCATCCCGCTGAAGGACACCCGGCTGGGGAGATGTCCCCGCGCGGCCCCGGCTCCCGCATGTCACCCTCGGCTCAGCTGCCGCCAAAGCTGTCCCCTTGCCTTTGAACATGGTGGCTTCTCCCTGGCCTTCCTTCTGCTTCTCCCGGAACAGCCGGTAGCAGGCGGCAGGACTGGCCAGCAGCATCCGGAACCGCTGCGGGAATACGGCCTGGGTCAGCTGCAGGACCCTGGGGACTCACCTTGGCAAAGAACCTGAGCTTAAACTTTTAAAATCGGACTCTTTGCTGTTATCTGGTGCCTTCTTTAACCCGAGGAGGGTTTGTGGGCATAAATATTCTGGTTTTGAGCCATCCAGGTCAAGGCTCGGTTTCCCTGAGGGAAAACTGTGTGTGAGAAGCAGCCAAAGCCGTGATAGAGGGAGGAGAAGTGTTCTGAAAACATGTGGGCATAAATATTCCTTTTTTTTGAGCCATCCAGGTCAAGGCTTGGTTTCCCTGAAGGAAAAATCCATGTCAGAACCAACAAAAACTGTGATAGAGGGAAGAGAAATGTTCTGAAAACATGTGGGCATAAATATTCCTTTTTTTTGAGCCATCCAGGTCAAGGCTTGGTTTCCTCTGAGGGGAAAAATCTGTGTCAGAAGCAGGAAAAACCATGATAGAGGGAAGAGAAATGTTCTGAAAACCCCTGGGAGATGCTGAGCCGCCGCAAACCCCTGTGAATCTTGAGGCTGGAATTTCTTGGATATCTTTGCAGGCACCTTTTCCCTTCTATTTGTGTTCATGAACAGCCCAGCAAGTCCCTGTTTTGTGCTCAGATCCCTCGTTTTGGGATCAGGAGTGAAACCCAAGCAAACATAGGGGGCTGGAGGTGTCACAGGAGCGAGCTCTGGGGCTTTCCCAGTGGGATTGGTGTCCTGGGAGAGGAGCATGGCGGATCTGGAGGTACCTTTTTGTCGGAGGTGGGGACAAAGGTGACGAACTCGTTGACATTGCCCATGGCCAGCCAGTCGGAGTAGAGCTCCACGGGAGCCTGGACGCGCTGGGCGTAGAGGAAATCCCGCACCAGCCCGGTCATCCTCTGGCCGGCGGATCTGGGGGGATATCCATCAACATCTACCTGGACACTTGCATGGAAATTGCCACCGAGGTTTGGGAGCCCCCACCCTGCTCAGGCAGTGTCTAATTAACACAATTAACCCGGGTTTGATGGTATTTCAGGACGCTCGTTGAGCCTTTGCTCCCAAATCCGTGTTTTTCCCAAATCTGCGTTTCCCCCTTTGCTTACGCAGGGAAGCTGCTGCCGATGAGGATCCTTCCCAAGGGATACTCCTTGCCAGCCACGGACACGGGCGGACTGACCTCCACGTTCCCGAAGGAGTCCAGGCTGGCTGTGCCTTCAAAGAGGGGCTCCTTGTGCACGTAGCCGAAATCGGGGCCCTGGCAAAGGAGGAATTACTCTAAATCCCTGCTGCTCCCGTGGTTTCATCCTCCTGCGGAGTGGGTGAGTACGGCAACAATGGGGTCTGCCCAGAGGGGAGAGGGAAGGCAGCAGGAGGAAGGTCTCGGGGTCAGGAATAATCGGCACAAGCCAGGAGCAGAGCTCAGGCCTGGAGCCGGGGCCTGATCTCCTCTGCCATCCCGCAGCCAAGGTTTAAGTGTCCACATTAAGCTAATTAGGCAGCCCTGAGCACAGCTCCTGGATGGCTCTGGGAGGGAGGTGAACTCCAGCCCCTAAGGGTGACGCTGCCCCAGGCTCAGAGACACCCCAAGGGCTGCACGGCACTTAAATCCTGCTTAAGCCTTGATTTCCAGGACTTAATATATCTGGGATTGGAGGTGCCGTGCGTGCAGGGGTAATTAGCTCCTGGCTCTGCATGCCAGAGCCTGAGGGAGAGTTAAAAACAGGGCAAAACCAGCAGGGATGGGAGCAAAATCCCACTTTCCCTGTTGTCTGTTTGAGTCGATGCTCGGAACTCGTGGCAGCCCCTGGGATGAGATCAGGTGTCCATTAGGTTTGAGTTAAATCCCAGTCACTTATCAGGGTTGGGTTTCCATAGGGATAAACCAAATACACAGGTCAGGAACAGTGAGCAGGGAGACCTGAGGGTGCTTCCACCCAGAAATTCCCTTTTTAAACTGAGGGTGTTCAGAGACGCTGGGATGGAGAGAGCACAGCTTTCCCCATGAGTTTTTGGGGTGCATTTCTGGGGGATGGCCGGGATCAGATCCCTTTTTGCCTGGGTGCTGACGGAGGGCCTGAGCTCCAACCACCTGCTCCCGACTCATTTCATTTTAATAAAATCACGGAGCCCTCCCGGTTTCAACTGTCAGGGCTCTGGTTCATCCCAGGTTTGCGGGTCACATCCAAGTCCTATCAGTTCCACACTGATTTTGAGGGGATAATTCCCTCCCGTCTCCTTTTTCCCTGGCATGGGCTTTCAGGGGCTCAGGACTTGACCCGCGCCTGTTGCGCCGGGCAAAATATTCCTAGCTGGAAAATGAGATTGGAAAGATTGGTGTGGGGATTAGGGGAGGCTTCCAAGCAGAAATTGGAGGATAATGTGTTAGCAGCTCCCAAGGCTGAAATTGCTGCCCTAAATATGAAGCAGAGCAATTCCTAAAGAGGGCAGGTCCGCGCACTTGGATTCGCTGTTCCCGCCCCGCCGGATGAATCCGGGACTGGATGTTCTCACGCCAGGCATGAGAAATGATGGATTTCAGCTCTCCCGAAAGCCCCCAACCTTCCCCAAAGTGACCAAAGCTGGTATTTGTCCTTGTCTCCCATTACTGCCGGGGCTGAGGCTGCTGCAGCGCCTGGCTGGGAGTTGGGGACAGCGATTCTGCGGCTGTCTGGGGTGTCCTGCCCTTTCCATGTGGGGGAATCTCACAGGGATCGCTCAATCCAGCTTTTTTCCTTGCTGGGCTCTCCCAAAATGCCCCATCCCAGGCTTGCCCTGTGCATGGCCGGCCCTTTTCCTTGGCCAAGGAGCCCACAGGGATGTTCCTGGAGCTCGCTGCAGCCCATTCTCCTCCGAGGAAGTAAACTGACCCTGTCCCACTTTCCTTCCCTCTCCTGCTTGGCAGCTGCTGGATATTCCTGGGCACAGAGGAGGAAAGGAAAACCCAGCCCGTCCCTGGGATGCTCAGGGGAAAGAAATCCCATCCCAGAGCTTGACAGGAGCCTTTCATTCCCAGGGGCATCGGCTCCTCCTTCCCCACTCCTCCAGCACCCTCTGGATCAGGGGTTTTCGGGATGGCTGGGATGTGGATGAGACGTTGAGGGAGTGAGGCTGGAAGTGGATGGGAGCTCTTCAACTCTCATTTTCCAGGCAATTCCATGCAGGAAGCCAAGGGCAAGGAGGATTTTAGGAATGGAAATCTGGGCTGAGCACAAACCCTGGAAGCTGCTCCCGCGGGAATGCAGGGAACCCTTCTCTCACCAGCAGCTCCTTGACGGGGAGTTGCTCCATCCCTCTCTCCCGAGGGGAATCCAGCACCACCGGGAAGCTCTTGTGGGGAGCGTGGGTGTAGCCGAGCTTGATCTCATCCTGAGGAAGGGAGGAAATGCTGTGTGGGGCACCGGGAGGGAAGGGTTTTCCTGGTTTTTGGAGCCCCTGTACCTGCATCCAGCGGTCCCCGCGGTTGATGTAGCCGAAGCAAACCTTCAGCTTGCAGCCGGCCTTGGCCACCAGCGTCTGGATCTCCTTGGTGAACAGGTAGTTGTCCTTCATGCTGGAGGAAAGGATGGAAAGGATGGAAATTCCTTGCTCCCATCTCCTCCCCAGGACCAGCGGGGCTGGGATGGCACCACCTTTACCTACACACGAAGAGGTTCACCGGGGCCAGCGTGTTGGGGGTCATGATCCACGGTGCCACCCGGAACACCACGGTGTCCGTGAAGATCGGGGAGTGGGGGATGCCCTGAGGGAGCCAAGCAGAAATCAGGGACCTTCCCCACACTGTTCCCCCAAACACCGTCCCCCGAGGTCATTTTTGGGATCAGTTAATGGGATCAGCTCTCCATCCCATTCTCCCTGTGGCAGCCTCCCATTCGCTCCCATTCCCGGGAGTTCCCAGACCTCAGCCAGCGCCTCCAGGAGGCTGACGTGGATGGAGACCAGCCCGGAGAAGGTTTCGTCGGGAAAGCGGAGCCCCTCCACAAAGAAGTTGAGCTCGGCTGCCCCGCCGGGGTAGGACACAGTGTGGAGCAGCTTCCTGCGGCCCAGCACCTGCACGTAGCGCTGCCCGAAGAAGGGATCTGCCGGGAGGGAAAGGGGAAAACAGGAAAATCCCGAGCTTTCATTGGGATTCATGCCCGTTTCCTTGGGCAAGGAGCTCCCACGCTCCCGCTGCTGTGGAGATCCAGCTGTGAGAAGCACCTTAAAGCAGGAGTTAAGGGACTTGGAATTTTGTCATGGACAAGAAGGATGAGGAGGAATGTGTCAGCCTTTCCTGGGATGGAGCAGCCCTTGGGAAGGTGTTCTCATGGAGTTTCTGCTCTCCGTGGGAGGACAATGCCCTGTCCCTCCTGCTCCAGACTCCCTCTGCACAGAGGGGTGAGACCCAGCTTCTCCTGGCACATTCCTGGGCTGGGTGAGGGCTTTTGTTCCCAGAAAATAAATCCTAAATCCCTGTGCCCATGGCAAGGGATGAGGAGGGGGAAAGTTTTCCAAGTGGTTGAAAAGAGGGAATATTCACAGGGGAAAAATGGAGAAGGGATATTGAGGGCATGATCTGAGGAGTGTGGAGAGGACAAGGGCAGAAATGGGAAGGAAAGGGCTTGTAGGGATCTCAGAAACATCAGGAAGGAGGAGGAGGAAGGGGAAGAGGAGGAAGAAGAGGAAGGGGGAGAGGAGGAAAAGGAAGAGGAGGAAAGGACAGAAGAGGAAGAGGCAGAGGAAGAAGAGGAAAAGGAAGGAGGGAAAAAGGAGGAAGAGGCAGAAGAGGAAGGGGCAGAGGAAGGACAGAAAGGGGAGGAAGGCGCAGAAGAGGAAGGGGGAGAGAAGGAAGGGGAAGAGGAGGAAGAGGGACAGGAGGAAGAGGCAGAGGAGGAAGAGGCAGAGCAGGAGGCAAGGAAGGCCTTACTCTGCACATGGAACACCCCGACTTTGTCGGCATCGTTGACAGAGATGGAGAGGGTGATTTCGTAGCCCCGGGGCAGGCGCTGGGGCCCCTCGGTCCTCAGCACCATCTGAGCCATGTCCAGCAGGTCTGGGGACAAACAAAGCAAGTCAGGGGGCAAACAAAGCAAATTCCATGTTCCCTCCTGGGGTTTGGATCTCCTTCCCAAGAAACCTGCTCTTCCCTCACCACCAGCCTTGGCAACCTGGAAAACCAGCCTGAGTTCTGCTGGCAGGGCTTGTGCCTCGTGGGCTGTGACCCAAATGCCCTTTTTCCCTGTTCTTCTCCCTGCCCATCCCTGGCACGGCCGTTCCGTGACCTCAGAATGCCGACGGGCCCGGCTCCGCGTGGGCTGGGTTTTCCAGGAATAGGCGGGTGTATTCTTGGCCGCCGGCCTCGTGCCTCACCCCAAGCTCCTCTCACCTGCGTGGAGCCCACGCTGTGCCAGCCCTGGCACCTCAGCTATTCCCCGGCCCTTCCTCCGTGCCCTGCCTGCCTCCAGTTAGTTTCCACGGTATTAATTCCATGAAAATTCCCACGTGGGAAGCTGGCTCAGCAGCTGGTTCCCGGGTTGGTTCCTTCTTGGGAAAGGTTACGGAGAGGGTACAATGGGAATGCTGAGGATGGGATTTTGGGGAGCTGTGTTACCTTCCCTGTTGAACACCTGCTCGTGGTCGGAGTCGGAGGGCGGGATGAAGGGGAACTCCTTGTCACAGCTGACCAGCAGGATGGCCCCATGGCCCTCCGGTCCCCAGGCCCAGCTCGCCTAAAACACCCCAGGGGCTCAGCAAGCTCAGGATCCACCAAGCCCGTGGATTTGCCATGCGGTGGGGGAGGCCAGGGTACCTTGTTGGGGCTGTTCTTTTCCACCACTCCGTCCTGATCCGCATCCACGTCCAGAGAGATCCCTGCAGGGCCAGAGCCACCTTCACCCCAGGGCACGGCCAGGGCGGGTGGGTGCAAACTCCCCAGACCCAGCAAACCTGGGTTTGCCATCCCCGTCCCTGCCCCTGCTCCCGGCACTGAGGGGATCGGGAATCAGAGTGGATTCCCAGACACAGAGCCCCTGGACTCACCGACGCCGGTGAGGAACACCCCGGCTTGGTTGATGGGCTTCCCTCCCTCTGCGTAGAAGCTGACTGTGACCTGCAAACCCCGAATCCCACGTTGGGGAGGGCGTTCTCCCTCTCGGAGGTCCCGTTCCCAGGATCCCACTCCTCACCTTGTTGTCGTTGACCTCGGAGCTGGCCCGGCTCATGCTGAACCTCAGCACCGTCCCCTCATCCAGCGGCCACCGTGTGCTGGCGCCGGGCACGGCCTCGGGCTCGGCGCGGCCCCGGAGCAGCACGTCCACGCTGACCCCCTCCGTGTGCTTCACACCGAATGCCACGGCCCCGGCGGGGGCCGCCCTGCCAGAAACACCCGCAGTTCGCAGAGGTTTCCCACCGCGATTCATTCCGCTGCCCGGAACGCGGCCAAGACCGGGCGCGCCGGCGTCGCCACAGCTCACCGCCGGCACCTTCCTGCCCTGCTCCCCGCCTGGGAACCGGAATTATCCCAGGTTTAGGGCCGCTTCAGCCCCAGGAGTGTTCGCAGCCACAGCTGTGGATAAGGATCTGTAATAATCCAAACCTAACCCAAGCACTCGGTGCCGAGCTGGGGTTCGCAATTCCATGGAAAATCCCTGCTTATTTTCCAACCTGGTGTTGGGGTTCGCAATTCCATGGAGAAATCCCTGCTTATTTTCCACCCTGGTATTTCACAGCTCCTCCAAACACTGTGGCCATCCCTCTGAGAGACTTTTCCATGGGAAACACTCATTTTTTGGGGATTTTTCTCCAGCCCCAAAGCTGTCAGTGCTGCCCTGCTCCCAGTCTGACGTGCCCTTGCTCTTCCCCAGCTGCTCTGAGCAACCCCGTCCCCTCTCCTGGCTCCTTTTCCCGAATTTCCCTGCCTTCCCAGGTTATTATTTTTGGGCTGTTTGCCCCGACACCCGAGACCTTGCATTGATTGGGTTCCCTGGATGCCACCAGTCCCACCAAACCTGCACCCTCAGGACGGGGGGCGGAAATCTGAGCGCTCCTCTGCTCCCGCCTGGGTGTCTCTTAAATCGTTAAATTGCTTTTAGACATGGAAAAACTGGTTTGGTTTCCCGGCTCCTTGGATCTGGGGATCCCACTGGGAAGAGGTTTGAGCTGGAGAGGTGCCAGGGGAGCTGTGGCTGCGCTGCTTGGCTTGAACATCGAGGCTGAGACCAGAATTAACCCCAGAATGAGCTTTTCACCTCCTTTTTCCCTTGGGGGGAGTAATTATCCCCACGTTCGGCGCTGGGTTTGTTTTAGGGAAGCGGGGCTGGTGCTGTGGGGATTTCCCACTTTCCCAAGGGTTTGTGTTCTTCCCTTCCTTTGCAGTCCCTCCTGGGGTTCCTGCTCATCCCTCCACTCTCCAGCAGCTCTCCCTGGATCTGCTGACCCCGGCAGAGCGGACCCGCCGTGGGCTGGGGGTAAACACACGGATGTTCAAAGCTTTCCCGGGATTTGGGCAGCTCTGCAAAGCCCATGGAGGGTTGTGCCCACAAATCTGGCATCAGAATGGTGTCAGGGCTGTGAGGTGTGGGAAAGCAGAGGGGAAAATGAGGAGCAGGGATTCCCAGAAGGAAAAGTGAGAAGCAGGGATTCCCAGAGGGATAAATGGGGGAAAGGTGAGGAGAAAGGTGAAGGTGGAGGAGGAACAGAAGTTTTGGGGGTCTCACTCCCCCATGGACATCAGCGTGGATGTGGGTGCCCAGCAGCTGTGGGGTTTGGGAAAGCAGAGGGAAAACGAGGAGCAGGGATTTGTGAAGGAAAAACGAGGAGCAGGGATTTGCAGAAGGAAAAAATGAGGAGCAGGGATTCCCAGAAGGATAAACGGGGAAAAGGTAGAGAGGAAAGGTGAAGGTGGAAGAGGAAAGGAAATTTTGGGGGTCCCAGTCATCTGTGGACTTCGGTGTGGCTGCCCAGAA
Source organism: Aleadryas rufinucha (assembly GCA_013397815.1). Lineage (NCBI taxonomy): Eukaryota > Metazoa > Chordata > Aves > Passeriformes > Aleadryas > Aleadryas rufinucha. Next base: position 3,529 of record VZTH01002225.1, on the reverse strand, counting down.
GCTGTGGGGTTTGGGAAAGCAGGAGGAGAAATGAGGAGCAGGGATTTGCAGAAGGGAAAATGAGGAGCAGGGATTCCCAGAGCGATAAACAGGGGGAAAATCAAGGAGAAAGGTGGAGAAGGAGAAGGAAAGGGAGCTTTGGAGGTCCCACTCATCTGTGGACATTGGTGTGGCTGCCCAGCAGCTGTAGGGTTTGGGAAAGCAGGAGGAGAAACGAGGAGCAGGGATTCCCAGAAGGAAAAACAGGGTAGAAAGGTGGAGAAGGAGGAGGAGGGGAAGTTTTGGGGGTCTCGCTCCCCCATGGACATCGGTGTGGATGTGGCTGCCCAGAAACTGTGGGGTTTGGGAAAGCAGGAGGAGAAGCGAGGAGCAGGAATTCCTTGAAGGAAAAACAGGGCAAGAGCAAGGAGAAAGGTGCAGAAGGAGGAGGAAGGGGAGTTTTGGGGTTCCTCTCACCCGAAGACGTCGGCGCGGACGGCGCTGCCCAGCACGCACAGGGCCTCGATGCGGTTGCCGTGCTGCAGGCGCAGCGTGCGCTCCCCGCCCGGCATCGCCCCGGCCATGGACCTCGACCCCTCCGAGCCCCGCTGCTCCTTCCCCGGCTCCCTCCTCCTCCTCCTTCTCCTCCTTCTCCTCCTTCTCCTCCTTCTCCTCCTCCTCCTCCTCCTCCTCCTCCTTCTCCTTCTCCTTCTCCT
>VZTH01002224.1:0-75549 GCA_013397815.1 Aleadryas rufinucha | reverse complement strand
CCATCCCATCCCATTATCCCATGATCCCATCCCATTACCCCATCCCAGTCTCCCTGAGCCCTGTTCCAGAGCTGGGCTGTAGCAGCCTGGTAACTCCAGCACCTCTGAAGCGGGGTGACCCCAAAGCTAAAGGCGAACCCGTGGCACCGCTCCGAGCTGTGCTGAGCGCTGGGGTAGATCTCCCTCCACACCCCATCCTTTATTCCTGCACTCTTTCCCTCCATCCTTAAATTCTCCACCTGGTTGAGACAGAAAATCCTGCTTTCTGCTGCTAGCAGCCATGCCCAGTTTGTGGATGTTTTTAACCTCCTCCCAGTTCCTCCAGCCCACAGGAACACGAATTTCCACAAGAGAAATCAGGGCTTTGTATCGTCACCACTATTTCTGCATTTAGGCCGTAAATGCTGCAATCAAATATGTAGATTATCGCTGCATGTTCAATCCATGGCTGCATTTTAGCTGCTCCAGATCTTTCAGTTATGAACTTTTTGTGTGTTATCAAAGAAGCTTCCAAATTAGAAAAAGAAAAAAAAAAAACAAAAAACCTCTTGCTCCAGCGTTTTTTTAATTATGAGGATATTTATTCAGGTTTTCCCTCATGTTTCTTTTGTGTACCCCAGGCAGGTTATTTTATGAATACCAAGGGACTGGTTCTATTTTTTGCTTGCCCCAGTGGGTTGTGATATCAGTGGAGTTATTTTGAATAACCCTATTATAAAATAGGTCAGGATCAGGTACTTTTAGTGGATGAAGAGTATGGTTATTACCCTGTATTAAAATTTCCCATTGAGCTTTATAAACTTTCTCAATGCATCAGCAGAACTTGTGATGAAAGCTCTGGAAACCAAAGCTGTAGTCATGATTATTATTTATATATTCAATATTTTGCTGTTATCCATTACCCTGGAAGTCTCATCTCATGGTCTGGTCTGGAGGGTTGTGGGCAGTTGTTTGGTTTGGTTGCTTTGCTGGACTCTCCCAACATCTCCTCCATTGGAATTCTCCACCATTAACTTAATTATAATAAATAAATCATGTGTATTACCATAGTGCTGGCTGAGCATAGACCTGGCTGTGCTAGGCACTGGAAAACTGTGAAAAAGAGGCCTGAAACACAGCAACAAGCCAAGGACAGCTGGCAGAAAAGTCTCAGGATTAATTAGATGGACAACATCAGGGCTGGGACAGGGAGAGACACACAGAGGGAGCAATGAGACCCTGCAGGAAGCCCATTGTTTTGTTTTGATTTCAGTGGGTGGCAGGACCGGGCTCCAGCAGGATTTAACCACCCACAAAGCTAAACCAAAAAGGAAGGGAGGGCTGTCATAAGCACTCAGCCAGTTTAAGTGAAAAAAATATTCCATCTACAAGCTGCACAGGATTTTGGATGGGTCCAGTCTGATGAATAACTCATGCCCCAAGGGCAGCAGCGTTGTCTGAAATGGTTTCCAGCTCCTGCTGCCCCCCAGCTACTCCAGCACCCTTCACCACTTCCCTTTGCCTTCTCATCATCCAATTCCACAGTTCCTTTTCCCATCTTTGTAAAGGTGTCCCAGACTGCAGGATGTTGCTGGGCAATAAGCACTCAATTTTAGACCCAGACAGCCTTTCCCATCCAAATTCCACACCTGGGGCTGGAGCTGTGGGCACAGGAGCCCCCATTTGGCAGCTTTAGGGCTCCAGAGCAGGCAGGGAGAGGCTTTGACCAGGAGAGAGGGAAGGCAGCAGCGTGTGCTGGAGCTCTGTGCAGCAGACACGGGAGATACAGGGAATCGTGGAATGGTTTGGGCTGGGAGGGACCTCAGGGAGGCACAAGTGGCACAGACCCTTCTCTCACCCCACAGGTTTTGAAGGAGCTGGGGGTCTGGCTCAGGGTGTCTCATTAGTAGGAGAAGAAACATCTCACTTGCTCATCTCCATGGCAAATTTCTTAAACAAAGGCTAATAATGAACCCCAGGAGATTGTTCCTTTTCCCAACTTCTCCTGGAGGGCACTGGGAGCTGCTTGATTGCCAAATCAAGCCTGGACACCTGAAATTACGAGCAGAGCATGTGCAGGAACATGGCAAATAGAGCTTTTTTAAGACCTTGTATTTCTTGCAGCAGGGATGACAAAGCTCTGTGCTCCCATTAAGGAGGAGGTGGAATGCTGGAAGCCTCACTGGAAGCGTGGTGCTGCTGCCTGTGCTGACACACATGTTTGGAATCATTATTTGGCTAATGACATTAATGAATTTGTCCAGCCTGCTGCAGCAGTTCAGTTCCATCATCATTCTGTTCTTTGGGAAAATGTTAAAAGCATAAGCTGAGGAGAAAAAAAAAAATCAAACTGATTTCCCAGCCAGCAAAAACTATTGCATCTAAATTGTACATTAACTGGGCTGTGTTCCACACAAAGGAACATGAACTTCTGCTGCATCATTTTTTTTCATATTCAAGATAATTATGTATTTGTCCTTGCCTTACCTTGTTCCTTTTTTGCAGCTCTAGTTACTTTTTTCTAATAAGAACTCATTTAAATGCTCAGATTAATAAAAGGACTGGTCAATGTGATAGGTTATTGGAACAAAATCATGTGCTAAATCCTCCTCTGCTGTTAACTGATTCCACTCCAAAAGGTGTGCAGCAGCTGAGGGTTCAGCCCCAGAGCCTTTCTGAATGAAAAAATACATCTATATCTCATTGGTGTGTCCTCTCTGGATGGTTTTTAATGTTGATCATTGAGTGGGAAGAGCATTCAGAGCCCCTGATGGACCTGACCAGCCCCATCTGGGTCTCCCACTGGGGTCTCTATTTAAGCTCAGCCCTGGAGTTTTAATCTGGTTTGAACTCTGCTGAGGGAGAGGTGCTCCCTGCCTTGGCTGTGACCCTAATTCAGCTGGATTGGCTTCTCTAACTGCACCTTGGACCTGTTCTGTCACCATGGGTTCGGTGGTGCCAGCTCTTGTCTGCCCCTGGACCTGCCCTCTGTGCTCAGGTACTGTGGGGCTGGCTCTGGTGGGAAAGCTCCAGCATGTGCTGGGCTCCCTGGCAGAAAGTCCCCACACCAGAGTGTTGGGAAGAACCCAGAGGCTCCTTGGGGTGTGCTGCTGGGGGAATTTCCAGCCTAAATGATTCTGTGTTGTGGAAGAACCCTATGTTGATGGGCTCTGAATTATTTTTAAATTTTATTCTACTTACATCCTAAATGCTGTATAGGAAACAATGTGAGTGCCAGGACTTCTTGCTCCTGTTTTTTCACTAGAATTCCCCAGGTTTTAGAGACATTGAAATACCTGTGGGTTGTTCAGATGGTGACTTTATACCACTCTCATCCCTAAAAGGCTTTTCCCTTGTCAGACAGCACTTGACAGCAGTTTTCCTTGGCACCCCCTCTTTCTACCTGGGACTGACTGCCCCAGGGGGCATCTCCTGTGCTCCTCTTCCAGCGTCCCTTGTGGGAGTGTGGCCTCGTTCCAGGGGTGCTGTGTGTCAGCAATCAGCAGGGTTCTTGTATCTCCAACAATGGGACCACGGCGAACACAGCTTCACACAAAAGACTCTGTAAAAAAGCAGATTACCAAGTACAAAACCCATAATAATCCTGCTCAAATTCCACAAGGTAAATTTGCTCACGTCTCTGAAGGACAATAGGATTGTCATGGCGTTTGGGGAAAATAAAAGCAACTCTAATATTGCATGAACTTCCTGCCTTCTTTCCCTTCTGCTGGCTTGTCTCGAGACTGCTGCAACAAATCCTGTGTCTGAGCGAATCATCCAACGTGATTAGACCTTGGATTCCTGCTTGTAGATGAGCCTAGAGGAGAATGTCCAAGATCTTTGAAGCTGAAAATTGAAAAATGAATAGCAGAGGGAAGCCAGATCTCAGAGCTCATGTACAGCACTGCAGAATGCTTCACGAAACTCCTGTGTAATTGCACTGAGCAGATCAGCTGCTCTGAGGGTAATGCCTCGCCTTCCTCGCCTGTTACCTTGTCGCTGGTGAAGCAGGGAGGAAAAATCAAGTCATGAGCATGTTTTAACCTCTAAATTTCACTCTACCTGTAAAACAAGAGGTTGCATTAACCTTTGGAAGAGGGAGTAATAGCTGATAATTTATATGTGCAATTTGAGGAAAGCACAGTTCCGTGGGGTGATTACTGCAATAAATAACTGAAGTAGAACACCCTTGTCCTAACATAAACCCAACTCCATTTTTCCCAATCCTCTGTGTGAGGAGTGGAGCTGGAAGGGTGTGGGGGAGGAAAGGAAGCTGGAAGGGAAGCAGATGCCATTTTCCCATGGAAGCCAAAGAGATGGGGAGATGAGGATTTAAGACCCAATAGATGAGACCCCAGTTTTTTCTGCAGTAACATCAGTGTGTTCCCATTGTGTTAGGACAAGCAGAAATAGAGAGGCAGTAGCAGAGGCAATATATGCTATTGTACAGGTAAATTGTTTAGGGCAAGAACTGTCCTTTAGTTTTATGGGAACATTACCTGGCACAACCTTGTTCAGCCCAACGAGTGGAATTTCACTGAGCTGTGAGCCAAAGTGATGGCAATACTATTACACAGGTAATAATAAGTCGGTGACCTTTGATAAATATTTTTGGCTTAGCTTCATTTTAATTTAAGAATGTCTCTATGTAGCAGAAACATCCATCAAGCTAAAACCTCCTTTCTAAACCAGCTAAAATGTTGGCTCCCTCTGCCAGCCCCTCGATGTGCTTTGCTGCAGGAGCAGTGTTTGCTTTATCTCTTTACTGTGGCTTTTGTAATCCATATTTTTTCACCACCCCTACCTGTTGCTAAGCTTAATAAATAAAATACAGGACAGCCCAGTAGGGAAAGACATTCCAGGGGAGAATTTGCTGGGGATACAGGGTTGAGAGGTTGTTGTAAAGAATGGTGGAGTGGAGGCTGTGGCAGAGGATGTCTCTTCACACCCTTTTCTCAATTTCTCACCATGACAGCACCTGGCTGTGCCCATTCCGAGGTTTTTGCCTTTCCCTCACTGGCTAAGTGCACTCAGGGAGTTTTTGGCTGGATATCCCTGCTGGATGAGCTGCTGCAGGGTGGTGGGAGGAGATGGGCTCTGGTGAGAACCCATGGAAACCTCCAAGGCCACCAACAGCTGGAGTGCCCAAAGGCAGCAAGGGGACCTGCTCTGAGCAAGTTCTGCCCACCAGGCAGCTGGCCCCTGTCTCTCCTCCCAAGCATCCCTGAGGGCAGCCTGAGTGGGCCTTGCTGCTCCCTCCAGAGTGGCACCCTGAGGAGGAATTACACCATTCTGCTCATCCAGAGCTGCCTGGCCCAGCAAACGCCCGTGGCAGCCTTCTCTTTGGTTCTGCTGCCAACAGAGCATCCAGGAAATTCCCTAAACCCCCAGCTCAATCTCCAAACCCCTGGCTTTGCACTCCCAGCCCTCCATTTGTGACTTTACCCCTCTCCACTTGCCCAGCCAGGCTGCCCTCACCCCGCCAGCCCTCGTTATTCCTGGGGCTATTATGGGAGAGCTGAGGTGGCTGTGATCACTGTGATTTTTAATGGGCTTTTTTATGTTTCAAACCTAGCAATTACTATCTAGCAGACTTATTCCCCTGGCCTAGTGCCTGTGGCCATAATGAGCATCTCTAGCAGGGAACTGCTGCACACTGCAGATGAGGTAGCCTGTAGTTTAGTCCTCATCAAGCTCCTGGGTGTATAATCAAAGAGAAGTTGACAGAGAAATTAGAGTTGAATGCAGAAATGATTTATTGGTTTTCTTCCCACAGTGAAGGGTTTGGGGTTTCTTTTTTTTTAAACTTAAAATATTTTCTTTGCTGAAAATCCCAATGTGTCATTCATTTTTGAGTTTCTAACACCTTTTCAAACTCTGCACTAGGAGTTCTGGAAATATCCTAAATTAAGAAAATCAGAGTCAAACTCTTGTGGGTTTTTTGTCAAGTGACTATTACTCAGACATGACCTACCTGTCAAATACTTCATGATTTTCTTCCCTAAAACTGTGTTTCTCAGTGCATGAGCTCTCCTGCAAAAAGCCCACCCACCCCAACTGCCCACAGCCTTCTCCATCTCTGACTCTTAACTCAGATGTGTCAGAAAGAACAGACCTCTCTCAGCCCTCAGGGTGGAGATTCCACCTTTGCCAGCCAAATAATCAGCCTGGTCCTCTCAAGGGTTTTTTGGGCTGAATTTTGGATTCAAGTGGAGACCAGCACAGAAGCTGTGGGTGGGTGACCCAGTGTAGATCTGGCTGGTGAAACTCAGGGGTGAAATGAGCTGTGAAGGTGCTGCTTGAGGGGCTGGTTAAGCTCCCATGGTGTTCTTGTGGTCATGGCACACGTGAGAGACTTAAATCTGTAATAGAATTGGCTCTTCAGGCCATAGAGGTACCCCATGCTCAGTGTCCCTGATGGAGTGCATGAGCCATGGTGCCTGTTATGAGGAAAAAACAGCTTATGCCAGGTGATTTTAGTGGAACTGACAGTAATGTATGGGGAAAAAGGCATCAGACCCTCTGAGATGTTTGTCTCTCCCTGTGCCTGCTCTCACCAGAGGCTGGGAGCTGCTCTCTGCTATGCCTGTGGTTCTGCACCTCTCCTTTTGCAGCAATCCCAACCCTCATCTGCTCATTATTCATTTCCTGGAGCACCCCCCTCGTTGTTCCTCCTGTTTGCTGCAGGAGCTGGATCAGGCCACAGGGCAGAAATAAGAGTCAGGGGTTTTAGGTGGTGAATGATGATGTGTGAGAATATGAACAACTTCATGGGCTAATTCCAAAGCCAGAAATGAGCTCTGGAGCAATAAGCAGCCGATGCAGCTGTGGCAGGGTGGGGCAGGGTCGTGGTTAATGAACATTTATGAGGAATTGGTTAATTTCTCTGAATTTTGAGAGATTTTGCACAGATCTGGGAACTTTCAGAGGCCGTGGGGCACAGCTGGGAGGCCAAACATCAACCTGGGTGCTTGGAAAGTTTTCCTCTCAAAGCTTTTAACTTCCAGCAGCCCAGAAACGAAGAGCAAAGTGTTGTTGTTGTTGTTATTGCTGTTTGACTTCAAACAGCAGCTGGAAACAGCAGCTAGGAAATAATGAGCTGTAAATGAGATCAGTACACATGCCTTGGTCCTGGTCTGCTATGGGAATGTTGTGAAAGGAACAACTACAATCCAAGGTCTTGATTAGGGCTGAAGAAACAAGAATAAATTGCCTGGATGTGTCTCAGAATATAGCAATGCACCAATTTGTCATCTAGAAATACATTTAAAAATTCTTTGTATTTCCATGATCCTGCCTTTGAGGTAAATCTTTTTTCCCCCTCCAGCCTTGTAAATGAAGGCACAAACCCACTGGGATTTATGTGTGAGCTGTGTGAGTGATGAGGTTGCAGGAACTCGGCTGAGCTGACCCACGGGAGCCCTGCACTGCTGTGTCCCTGCACACACCTCCTGCAGGCGCCTGCCCAGGTGGTGAGAAACACGAGGAAATTGGTCAAACACATCAGAAATGTGGCTTAATGATGAGGATTTTAGTTAGAGGAGCCCTCTGTAACGTGTGGAATCATGACTTTTTCTTTCAGGAAGGCTTTTCCTGTTGGCTGATTCCCTGTGTTAAGATGTTTTGCCGTGCTGTTCCCAAGGCCCTGCCAGGACGTGCTGTCACTCATTCCACCTTCTCTGCAGGCACACCTCGAGGTGATAAAATACTTCATCAAAGCCAGTAGGACATGCATTAAAAACTATCCTGATTCTATCATTTACGATATAAATTCCTATACTTTTCCAAGGTCTTGTACTGATGCCTTAGGTTTTAACTTTTATATTTTTCAATGTAAAAGACACTGTGCTGCCTGGTGTCTAGCTCTGGAGTTTCTCGTAGCCTGTTAACTACTGTTCTCTCGTGCTGGTTGGACATAGCAAACCTCTCTAGGTTTGCTCTCCAAGGACACCCAGATTGTCCTAGGCCCAGAATGTGTAAACCAGTATCTTAAGAAGGGGGGTAAATTTGGAGAAATTGCATCATTAGCTAAAGTTTTAATTGGAAAATTAACCCTGATATGCAAATGAACCAAACTTATGAAAGTGTGAAGAACTCGTGACCCAGGGTCCATCTTGGGTGTCACCTTTGGCCTGCCCAGCGGGGTACCTTTGAAGGCCCTTCTGATAAATACCTGCCTTTACTCCCTTGTTCCTGTCTAGTCTCTGGTTTTTAGGTGGCCACCCCAGGCATCAGTACTATATCTTCAGAGTTGCTGACTATTGTATGTTCCAACAGAAAGGCATGGTCAGCACCATAATTATCAGAGAATTCCAGAATGCTTTGGGTTGGAAATGACCCTAAAGATCCTCCAGTTTCAACCAGGGACACCTTCCACTGTCCCAGGCTGCTCCAAGCCCCATCCAGCCTGGCCTTGGGCACTGCCAGGGATCCAGGGGCAGCCACAGCTTCTCTGGGCACCCTGTGCCAGGGCCTCCCCACCCTCACAGGGAAGAATTTTACTTTCTAGCAGGGATTTCATGAAAGCATCAGCTCCATTTGTTTCTTCATAGTTTCCTATTAAAAATGAAAACAATCAAGAAATCAAATATTTCCTGGAAAGCTATTTTTAAGCCTTTGTTTCTTGCTCTCGCTGGAGAGGTAAACCAGCCTTGTTTCCAATCATGGAATAATTTGTGTAATATAACAGGATTTCTGGATTTATTGTCTGGTGTTTTGTTTCGCTCCTGACAAAAACATTTTGTTGTGAGGAAAAATAAATGCACAGTGCTATGGGCTTGATGGGGATTGTTTTCGGGGAATTTTTGCCTGCTCAATTTACATTTTGTGCACTGCTGAAGATTTTCTCTGGAAGGATTTAAGACTGAGGTATTGGAATTGGTGAGAAATGAGGGTGAGGGGGTACTGGGGCACCTGGGAATGTAACAATGGGGTTTGCACTGCTGAGGAGAAAAGATTGGCTGGTTTTTAATAAAAAGCCTTGTCCAGGTGGCAAGGCTGCGTGTGCTCAAATGCTGAATATTTCCTTCTGTTTGCCTGACACAAAACTGACTTTCACAACTGATTTTTTTTGCTTTTGCTCAATCCTATAAATACTGCATGTTTTTGAAATGGGAGTTGTTCCATAAAGCTAAAATTAGTTTAGGTACTGTCATACTTTTGGAAGGAAGTCTGAGTGCTGTTCAGTGGCAGTGACATTGGGTTGTACCAGAGTGAATGGCTGGATGATGGTTTAAATGCCCCTCTGGAACATGAATACAGACATTTTGATTAATGTCTTTGTCACGGGCAAAGATTATTTTGTTAATGATTTGCAGTTTCCTTTGCCTGGCTCCAGGAAACTGCCAAATCCCTGGGTGCAAGGGAGGAACCAAACAGCTTGAAGCCATTGGGTTATTCATGTGTTTTCAGCACGTGCCCGAAGCTCCTCTGCGTCAGGCTTGAGGCTCATGGGAGAACAGAGCTCCTGAAATACCAGAAATAAAAATATCCTTTATTCATGTTTCGATTACAGGGCTCAAAAGGCCAGGGTTACTTGGGAAGGCAAATGCCATAACTACAAACCTCCCCCCTCTTCTTCCTTCTTCACACACTGAGCATGGGGTCATGGTCTGGAATGTCCTTTTGGCCATGTGGGACCAGCTGGCCCGGCTGTGTCCCCTCCCCGTTTCCCATTCTGCCCCCTGGCCACCGTGGCAGCGCAAGAATCAGGCCTTTGGCTCTGTGCTAGCCCTGCTCTGCAACAGCAGAACCACTTCTGTCATCACCCCGTTTCCAGCACCAATCCCAACCTCAGCCCCGTGGGAAGGGAAATGAGCTCTCCCCAGCCCCAGGCAGCACGGTGGGGTGAAGGAGGGGCAGCTCCTGGGTTTCCTGGGGCAGCAGTCCCACTGGGGAGGGGACAACGGGCTCAGGTGGCTGGACCCTGCCACCAGCGTCCTGCTGCTTCCCCCAAAGGCTCAGAGAGAACCACAAAAGTTTAGTTCTGTAATGCTAAATGCCTTTATCAGCAGGGATCTTAATGCTCACTTTTATCCGTAGGACCAGCTGTGATAATTCTGTGTGTGTGTGAAAGAGCAGCCCCGTGCTCGGTGCCATTTTTAGTTTCAAAGCTCATTTTGAACAAAACGTTTTGATGTTTACATGGGAAGTTCTCTGTAAGCAAATCCATTTCTCCAGCCCTGTTGTGTATGGCCTGGCCTCTTCTGTTTAGATTTTATTTCTCTTCTCCTCCCTCTTCACTCTCAGCTTTCAGGAAGACAGAAATGCAAAAAGCCATTCAAGGTTTAAACAACTTGAGCAGTTACTTTTAAATTATCTTAACATGTTCAAAAACCTTGCCAGATTTACCCTTTGGAAGGTAATAAAATAATTTTGAATGGAATGTGACCAGATAAAATGAATATGATTTTATTATTCATGAATACTTTAACCTGAATGCTTTAATGCCTACATCTCTCTATTATATTAAATTATGGAGAAACATAAAACTGTCACACTGGGGTTTGTAGATTGATTTTCCCTATGGATTCCCCTTATGCCTTCCTATAGCTGTCCCTGCTGCTGCTAATGGAACTATTCCTTGGATACCTTTTCCCTTGCAGTTACATTCTCCCTCTGTTGAATACTCCAAAGCCCCTTCGTGTGTGGTTGGGAGATCATCCCTCTTTTCCCAGGGAACACACAAATAACTTTATGTATTCCTACCCACACATGCACTTTTGTATCTGCCTTCCTCTTTGGTAATTCTCTTCTTTTTTTTTTTTCATGTGTTCTCTGGGCTTTTTTTCCCCCAGACATCCCACTTGAGGGTATAGTTTGGGAGTGATGTTCGGATTTTTAGGTGAGGCTCCCATTAAAGTTAATGAGACATGTGGTTAAATGCCTGTGCACTGCATTAACAATACCCTTTACTGTTTATCGTCTGCTTTAGAGAAAAGGTCACATTGGCTCCTTGCTCCTGCTCCTGGATCTTTGCCTTCTCCTTTAGATCTTGGAGGTCACTGGAAGTGAAGAATGAAAGGCACAGGGCCTTGCAAAGCTTCCTCCTTCAGCTGCCATAATTGTTCCTGTGGCTCAGTTCCTTTTGAAAAGGAGATGTAGGAATTACAAACCCAAGCAGAGCTGTTATCCCAAATTGCCAAAAGCCCAGTGAGGGCAAGTCACTGTTGAAGAAACACAAGATTAACTATGGTGTCTTGTGCAGAAAATTCCATCAGAATCAGGAGGAAATACCAGGTTTTCTGACTTTTATCCCACCTGGTGCTTCCAGAGCCTGGCACAGCAGGATGCTGGCTCTGGGCTGGGGACAGTTTGCTCATCCCAATGTAGATAATACATATTAACAACAAATATTTGCCCAGGCACTCTGATAGCACAGCACACACCTTCACCTGTGTCCTTGCCTGAGGATTTTTGGTTGCAAATTCTGCTGCTGTAGCAGGAGGAGGAGATGAGCACAGGTCTGAGCTGAGACAGGAGAGAGAAAAGGGGAAGAACTGCAGCTTCACAGTTCTATCCCATGGAATGAGAGTGAAATTCCAGCCCCTCCAGCTGGGCTTGGGTTAGAGTAGCATCCAATTGATCAGGAAATTGGTATTTCTAAACACTGCTCTTAAATGCTCTAAAGAATAAATGTTATTTAAGTTCCTTGTGCCTCTGTCTTCTCACGGGGATTATGGTATTTAAGTCTTGGTAAACACGAGCTGAGAGCCTAAGGTGAAACACGCAGTAAATGTAATCTTTGTAATGCGAGCAAGAGTCCGGCTTTAGATCCTTCTTTTCATTCATTTATTAGCCCAAAGGTGATCTCTGTTCCCTCTTATGATGGAGTTTCTGTGGTATAATGAGAAGTTAGCTATTCAATACAGTCCTCACCACCACCTCATTTTTTTCCTGTTTCTAAACCTCAGTAGAAAATGACATTAACAATTGTATTGAGCTGAAGAGCTGAAGTACAACAAGGTTAAAGACAGCTCTTGTACTAAAAGGAAAATGAGCCTGAGATTAAAATTCTGAAGGAAGAAAAAAAAATATATATATTGGGTGAAATGAAACATTAAAATTAAATGACTAACATGGGTGGGTGAAGTTCAATCTAAGCAGGAATGTTTAAGATGAGAAGGCTTTTATCCAACAGTGAATTGGCTAATGATGTTGCTAATGTGGGATCCCACAGCTGACAGTTTGTTTCTGAAGGCTCTGTCCTAATGTTGCTGCTTGGAGAGCTCTGAGAATGGAAAAAGAAAAATGTCACTCAGCTGTGCCTGCTATCAGTCAAAATCCAGCCCTTTCTATGCCTCTCATGATGCCTGAAGTGGCTACCTGGAGACAGAGGCTAAACAGGAACAAGGGAATAAAGGTGATATTTATTTGGAAGGCCTTCAAAGGTGGACCCTGGGGAGCCCAGAGGCTGCTGCCCAAATGGACCCCGAGATGGACGACGAGTCACGAGTTCTTCACACTTTTATAGGTTTGGTTCGTTTGCATATCAGCATAAATTCGCCAATTAAAATTTTAGCTAATGATGCACATTCTCCAAGCTCACTCCCCTCTTCCCAAGATGTTGGGTTACACATTTTGGGCCCAGGACAGCCTGGGTGTCCTTGGAGAGCAAACCCAGAGAGGCTTTGTTGTGTCTATCTCAGCATGAGAGAGCAGCAGCAGCAGCAGGCTGGGAGACACTTCAGAGTTTTCCACTCAGTAATACAGGATTTGAAAAATATAAAAGCTAAAACCCAAGGCATCACTCATCTTTGTGTGGGGAGCAACCCACGGGAGTGGGAAGGGGCTGTGTTTGTGTGGAGGACTGGCTCAGAGACTCGGGATCAGAGCAATGTTTTCCTTTTGGCGTTCCTTTGAAGAAAAAGTCAAAAAGAGCTGCCAGATAAACCCAAGCACCTGCTCAAAAGGATTTCCAAACACAGAGCAGTGTTTGCTGACTTTCCCTGGCAGCAAGGTGAGCTGGGATATCGGCCCGTGTGGACAGAAGAATTTTGCCCTTTAGACAGGGAAAGCGGGAGTATTGCAGTGCAGACGGCAGGAACTAATTAATTGGTTAATAATGGTGTCATTAATATGCTTATTACTCATTTCCTCGGCGGTACCACACAGGTGTTCCAGCCGTAAATAGCTGCTGTGCTGGGGCCGTGCATGCCCGGAATGAGAAGTGTTCTGCAGGAGAGGAGCAGTGGCTCTGTGTGATCCCTCAGAGGGCTCTGACCATCCCTTCCCAGCACCTTCCCAAGGGCAGCTGCCCTTCCTGTGGGAAGGGGGATCCTGAATATCCTCACAGAGCTGTTGTCTTCCTCATTTGGTCAATACCTGTGTGAAATAATGTAAATTAAATTAGTTTTTTTAGACAGAAAGCAGATGCTTTTAAGGTATTTTCCTCTGTTTCCACTCATGATGAGCCCCTGAGTGAGGACTGGCTGTTAACTTGCACGTGGAGTGGCAAAATTCCCTGATATTCCCTTATAAAGTAACATATGCAGAGAAGGAGAATTTTCAGATCCATCAAGGTGACTTGGAAACCTAAGTCCTGATGTAAAAAGGGATATGGGGAATTACAGCTGGGCAGGTGATGAATTGTGAACAAAATATTTCCTTTCAACACTTCTGATGTATCACTGCAGCTTTATTTTTTGTTAGAATTTATATTTCTAAGCAAAGCCACAATTTCTGACCATTCTGAAAGTGAAGTTTAATGTGTAAGAGGTCATTGCTAGTGATCTTAACATGCAAGAAGTTTGGAATTATCTGCAAGAAGCTGAGAATCAATATTTTTAGAGAGGGTGGAGATGGAAATGGAGATTGAAGGAAAAATATCAAACCAGGTGTATTAGGAATGTAAGTGACTGGTCCTACTGAAAATTGAGGGCAGTTAGGATCTCGGTCATTCATGTGTCTCTAATTCTTATCAGAAGCAAAAAAGGAGGTGCAGCCCTCTATTTTCAAAGTGTATCACTTAAATCTGTAGGGAAAACTGATCCGCAAAGCTCACTTGGATTTTGGATGTTTCCTTGACTTTGTGCCTTCACATCTACAGATTTGTCTGGTGTCAGATTTGAGACTTCAGCAAAGCGATGTAACCAGGAGGGGGCTTGAGAAATTGCTGGAAATGGATTTACTGAGCAAGTTTCTTAATTCCCTTGGTCTGCCTCTTTTTTCAAGTAGCAAAAAAGAGATTATTTTGCCCTTTCTTCTCTACTTCTTAATGAGTGGAAATTTGCTGCAATGGAAACTTTTCCTATGTCCTGAAAAGTAAAATCAGGACACACCTGCTACCCAAGAATAATAATAATAATAATTGTGTGACTAATACAAAAGAATTGTTGATGAGGCCTCAGTGGAGTTAACAAGTGATGAGGATGCTCAAACGAGCAGCTCTATTTGCTTACAGATCCCCGTGCTCCCTCTTCTGCACTTCAGCAGTTGTTGGAGTGTTCCATGGGAATTTGGGAAGCATTTCTGGACTCACAGATAGGGAAAATGTCAGGCATGTTGAAAGATCTCCTCGCTCCTCAGTTGAGAAGACTGAGTATCGATTTATACGAGACTGCATCACATTCATTTAGATAGGTGTTCTGTGTATTGTGGGTTTTTTTCCCCCAATCGATATTTTTTCCAATTTGGCAGCTGGTAGCAGTCAGGCTGTAGCCCAGCATTCCCATGGCAGCACAGAAGTGCAGCCTCTGCTTTAATTGTCAAGAGCATCTGGCCCTCTTTGCCTCCCGCTCGGCCCGTCTGAGCCACATCCCCTGGCTGGCGAGAGGGAGCCTTAAATTTGATGAAGAAGCTGGTTACAAGGCAGTCCTGCAGCTTAAATGCCATGACATTTCCCAGGTATTAACATAAGAACATTAAATTAGAATGACCCTCCTCGGGGAGCGCAGCTCTGTGCGGCTGGGCAGAATTCCCTGCCTGATTCCACGGTCTCCGGGAGTCGGAGCTGATGGCATTTACAGGTCCCGCATCCCTCCCGGGGGTACCGCCCGGACACACAGCCGGGAGGCCAATTCTGCTCCCAGGCGCTCTGGCAGCTCCGGGGGGCTCGGCCTTGCCCGTGAGGGCTGGGAGCCAGGGAACGGAGCTGAGGCAGGCTCCACACAGCCACAGGCCCATCCCGGACGGTGTGAGTTCGCATCGGCCTCACTGCCTCTGGTGCAGCTCTGACAATTTACATCAGCTGGGATGTGCCCTGTTGCGTCCCGAACGGGCTGAGCGCGAGTGCGAATGGCAGCGCTGCTCGGGCTGGGCAGCTGAAGGCGGATCTGACGCTCAGTCCTCTGATTAAAGCTCACTGCAATTAAACAAACACACTCCTGCCTTTCCCGTGCGGTGATTCACGCTCCAGAACCCCGAGCGCTGGCTCTGGTTATTTGTTATCCACACCATCTAGGTGCTGCTGAGGCTGGGATGGTGTTCCCAGAGTTGGTATGAAATAGGATCTGTTGTTTTGCAGTAAATTGGAAACTATAACTCGGGCTGTGATTAATCTTTCTCCGAAACAGGGAGGTCATCCCCAACTTCCAGATATTTCTATTCTCCATGTATATTAATTTCTGGTAGCCTGGGGTTTAATACATATTTCTCTGTTTCATTTCCACAATTAATGGCTCTAAGACAACACAGATAAAAATGCAAATGAGCAACTCATCTTTATGCTTTTCAACTACATGTTTACAATTGCAGTTACAGTGAGCTTTTAAAACTGCCCAAACAGCTTTTCGTGCAGATATGAAAATTATAAAGTTACCCTTCTAAATTACAGATTTTAAAAACTGCTGTCATTTTAAATAGCCATATTTTTTATGTTTATTGGTACTCTTTTGAGTATAAATGCAACACAGTCTTTCTTTCTGTAATACAGAGTAATACATGATATTACCATAAGGAGAAGTCCATAGACATATAAATATGTATATATTTTTTTCTTTCCCTCTGCAAAGATTTTAGAGTAGAGACCCATAAAAGTGAGCACTTCTTGCAATGGTTTTCTCTAAATTCTCCTTCCGGATGCACTGCTGTGACAGCATCCTGGAATATAATGTGAAAAGGAAAGTACAAGAAAATTGTGGATCTTGACAAAACCACGGGGCTGTTACAGCTGCAGCATAATGGGGGCACTGGGAAATTAAAACTTCCCACTTCTCCCTGAGCTGCATTTCTACAGCTGGCAGTGAGAACTTAATTTCTGGTTATGTGTTAGTTAAAGAGCTAATACAGTTGGGAAGAGTCTCTTCTAACAGGCAGATAAAGTTTCTATTCACCTTCTTGCAGCTAAACCAAGAATTGAACTGGGGCAATTGGAATAAGGAGGTCATGAACATTGCAAATCTGCTGCCTTGGATGGGCTGGGTTTTAAAGGGGTTTTTCCCTGTCCTTTCTGACAAAGAATATTCTGTGATGGCTGAGATGGGTTTTTATTTAAGTAGTACCAGGTGAATTCTTCAACAGATCTTATGGCTACATCTGAAATACAGGGAAAAGGTCAGCCCTTGGTGTCCCTGCCCATGGCAGGGGTTTGGAATGGGATCGTCTCCAAGGAGATACTCCAGTGGTAATGCTAAAAGTTGAGTTGAAGGCAGAAAGAAATGAAAGCATACTGGAGGTGTTTGGGGGGGTTTAATAGTCAGTTAAAGGGTAAGAAAATAAATAAAGGAAGTAAAAAAGGAAATGTTGGCTGGGGCAAACAGAATTTCCTCACAATTCCCAGCAGAAAGAGAAAGAGGCAGGGAATGTCCCTGGAGTGACATCCACTCCCGTGTGGAGCAGGGTGTCCAGCACTTGAATTGAGGGGATCAAAGCCAATATTGCATCCTTTTTATTTGTGTTCAAATATTAGTAGGAAATGGGATCAGAACTGGCATTGAGGCCCCAGGTAGACTGGTCTGATTTTAGGCTGTTTCCTATCATTCCAGGTGGATATCTCCATGTAGCTTCCACTGTGTTTGTGCTGGCAAGGATCATAGGCTGAAGTTGGGCTGGCACCGAGTTTTTAATCCCAATTTTTTTGTGATTCCATTCATGTTGCAAGATGTCAGAGCTCTGTATGGTAATGCACAGAGTTCTGCAGAGTTTTTGGTGCAGATTCCTCATCACTTTTGTGGCAGCTTCAGCTGAGCATGGAAAGCTGCACTAAGCACGGGGATTACAGCCACAGTGAAGAGCCTAAATCTCTTCTCTCTTCTCTCATCATATCACTGTGACTGTAATTATATTTCTAAATTATGCCCTGCTGTCAGCTCCCACCTGCCTGCCCAGAAGAGGGAATTTGTTTTATCCTTCGTGTTTAGCTGGTTTAAGTGGTGGGTTTGGCAATGTCCCTCTGCTGCTCTATCTCACATTCAACACTTGATACCAATTAACAAATGATGGCACTTTCATTCCTACCTGACTTCTGCCGTTGTTTGAAGGGTGGGAGATGTGCTCTGAACTCTTACTCTTTCACCTGTATTCTCAAATAAAATGCACTCAAGCCACACTTATCTGAGGGCTGTCTTTGCAACACAGCTTCTGAGGGAGCACTGGATGGATTTTTGGCAGATTTCTCTGGGTGTAGCAGTGCTGCAAGAGGCACCACCAGTGCCTGGGAGAAGGGGGTGCCCTGGCAGCAGAGTTCTCCTGACACCCTCCAAAAATAAAGTATTTTGGCACGGCAGGTTTGAAGGTCCATCATTTGCCTGGTGTTTCTCACCAAGTTTCCTGTCCAGGACCTGGCCAGGCTCCAGGCTGTCCTTTGCTGAGATAAAGCCTATTCCACTTGCTTGGACTAAGATTTATCCTGCTGAAATCAGGCTCCCTGCTGTCAATGATTGACTCAGATCCCTTTTCACCATCAGGGGATCCACATTGGAGAGTAATCTCTACTTTTTTTGAGCTTGGCAAAACCCTGGTCCTGGAGAATTCAGTTGCTGAGTTCCTGCTTATCAGGGGAAAAAAGGGGAGAGTTGCTAAGCCCTAAATTTGTGGCAATTCACCTCAATCCTACAGATCTGCAGTGGCTGTTTGCAAGGTGGGAGAGAGAAAACAAACAATACAAACAGACACTTTTTTAAAATAAGGCTTTATCAATAGAGGAATCTTTTTTTTTCTATTTAGAAGAATGGTTAGAGATCCCAAAAATGATGCCTTATTATATTTACTGTGGTATCTACTGCATATTATGCTTTCCTTTCTATCTTTGAGTTTAACAGGGCCATCTGTCAAAAATATTGGTAATAGAGAAATACACTGGATAAGGCAAAAGTAATTACTCACTTTCCTTTGGTCTGATTTACAACAACTTAAGTCAAATGAAAGAGAAAATAATAAAGTTCCCAAGCAAAATCTGAGTGGTTTTGGTATAATTTTTCCCCGAGTATGCTTTGCAGGGTATAATTAAATCTGCCCTTGCTAGATAAGAGCCAACCCTGCTCTCTCACACCCCACAGATGGGTGCAGTTTGCTTCCCTGATGTTGTTTTCCGGAGTTTGCAGTAGGGATCACTCTGCTCGTCCTCCTCACATCCTTTGGTCTGTGCTGACCCAGAACCCCATCCCTGGAGAGCTGCACAGCCCCTCAGCAGTTCCTGCATCCTTCCCACTCCCTGTTTGCCATCCCCAAAAGCTGCCAGGGCTCTCTGGGCCTTCTGCACGGGGAGATTATGTACAAGATGCTCAGCAGCCCTGCTGCTCCCGGCTTGCTTGTGGTTGCTGGGTTTGCTCTGAAATCTGTTTGAATGTGAGGATGGGAGGCAATTCTTTGTTCCTCTCTCCTGCTGCGAGATTCCAGGTTTTCCTGAGGATTTTTTACACTGTGCTGGCTCAAGCAGAGTGTTCCCATTCGGTGCAGCGGCTGCAGAAGTTCGGAGAGATGCCCAGATTCTGGAATAAGATGAGTTTGCTGGGAGCAAACAATGAAGCAGAAAATAGCTCATCTTGCCAGGCTGCTCTTGGCTTTGGCTGTGAGCTGCCTGGCTCTGAGTTTTCCTGGGCTGGGAGAGCATCTCAGTGCAGACTGAGTGCTCTCCAAACCCAGCTCGTGGCACAAACTCAGCAATGTGAGTCCCTCTCACTGGGAGGTTTACATTTTGGAACTTGCCCACCAAGTCTAGGACAAAATTCCATCTCCTTGGATTGACTTCTGGAGAGAGGAGTTCTGGAATGAAGTCAGTGTTTCTGCTTGAATACTGCTTCCAGCTCCTGCTTATTTGGGAATGTATTTGGATATTTGGGATGTATTTTGCCCACAAAATTGAGGCAGTATAATGTAATCACTAAAATATACTTTTCTTGTTATTCTACGTGCACCATTATTTATATCACTGGTAAAAATACCCCAGCTACAGAAATATTTAACAATAAGTAGTCTCTGGGCATTAAGCAGAGATATTCAAAGCCACTGAAACAATGAGAGACATTTCTATTTAGTGGTTCTTTTCTGTCAGTAGAACATGGTGGATACCATTTTAATGACCTTTCTTTGTAAATAACCTAATTACCTCAACGAACTGACTTTGTGAACAGAACTATTTTTGTCTGGGGGAGTGGAAGGGAAATCAGAACAGGAAAGAGAACATTAAGTTCGCTTTGGGTACACACATCTATCTGCAATTTCATTACTCCATCCCCAATTTTTTTTAATTTTGTACAGCATTGGGTCTCTCACCCACCTGCAATTGCTGTTTGCATTGGGCCTTTTCTTTCCTGACTTTCAATGGCAAAACAAATTGGTTTTTTTTCATATTTCCTCTGAAGGCTTTTGTTCATAAATTTGCAAAATATCATTACAATTTGGTGGAGGAAGCAAGATAATTTTCATTCTTTCTTTCTAAACAGTCTTTAACCTCAAAAAATGCCACAATTTGGATCTTCCACGAAGTCTGCTGGAGATGATGTGGCTTTTATACAAATTACATTGTTACCAGCGGCTCGAATCTTCAATAATTCCATAGTGGTTTTCTTCCATGTACCCTTTGGATGTGACAGATTGCAGTCCCTGTCAATAAAAGGGACATTTTACTGAGGTGTCCAGTGCTCTGACAATGGGATTTTTTTCTGGGTGAACACACTGGGTAATTTTTCAGTCAGGATCTGTAATAACGTGAAAAAGAAACTGCGTCACTGGGGGCATTGCAGGAACATCCTGGAGCCTGTGCCCACCCTTTTTAACCTTTGTAAATGAAATTAGTTGAGGAGTCACTTCATTCTGGGGTATTTGAGAAATCTCTCCCCTGCTTAGGAAGCCACTGGGGAATGGGACAAACAGCCTGTCTGTAATGCAGAAAAGAATGGAATAAAGCTAAATCACATCCAAAATTAAATTAATATACCTAGAAAAAAAACCATATCAAGGGTAAGAAAATATTCTACAGTAAATTTCTTATATGGATGTCATATTGGATCTAAAGATAAGATTTATACTTATTTAAACAGACTTAGGAATCAGATTTTGAGATAAGATATTGTTTAATAATAGGAATAGAGATAAAAAAATCAGTATCTCATTAGGGTAGAGGTGATATGAAATAGTATAGAATAAAAAAAAAAAAATTCATTATCAGCATTTCACTTAATTTTTTTTTTTTTAATTATATAATTTGAAACTATTTTCCGAAAAAATTCTTTTAGAGGCTTAACCACTTTTTTTTCCATTGCTGCCATTGAAATACTGCCCCAACAGGTCATGTTTTATTCCTACTGTGCTTAAAGATAAGTGAGAATGGTTTCTAGAATCAGCCAGGCTTGGGCTCACCCCTGGTTTCAAAGATTGACACTCATCCTCCATGTGCCACAGGGACATGGGACAGAGCTCTGCTCCTGCTGGGTATCTCCTGACGTGTCTGTGACAATAAAGTTTCCTCTTTCATGATGAAAATCCCCTTTAAAATAAAAGACAACTGAGGCAAACAAAAATAACTCCATCATGAAAGCAGCAGCAGAAGATGTGCAGCAGCTGTTTGCTACTGAGCCAAACCAGCCTGAGAAAAACCCAGCTTTTATGGCCACATGTAGCTCTTTTTAATTATCCTGTTACTTTAATCACACCTGCTGGCTGACATCCCACTCTGTGCATCCAAGCCTTGCCAGAGAGGAAAGTTGACAGGAGGAAATAAAATCTGATTTTTGGGTACAATTACCTATTGTTCCTGTGGTACTGAGGCTCTGTTGAGCTGGTGCTGGGGAGAAAAAAAAAAAATAAAACATTTCTTTCCTCTTCTTGATGGGAGCTTGGTGGACTTAAAAATGACTGGTCCAAAATCTAGAGACCCTTAAACCTATTTCTTACTGAAGGAACAAGAGAGAGAGACTGAGAATTAAACAGCTGGGTTGGTTTGGGTCGTTTGGTTGTTGTTGTTGGGGTTTTTGGAGTTTTTTGCTTTTTCTTTGTGCTCTAATCCAGCAAATTCTCTCTTAAAGCTATTCCATTTCCTCCAAATCCCCAACAGATCATTCAGGCTTTAGGGACTTGACTCAGGGCAAGCCACTTCCACTCTGTGCCTGTCTTTGTCATCTGCTAAGTGGGAATAAGAAATTTTTTCAGGGATTTTTGCTTTCTTGAGAGGAGGTGGAAGCAGTGATGTACTTCATTGCTGCCATAACCTGCTTTACAAATCATGAGCCTCTCTGGGAGGGTGAAGGGAACTCAGCACCCTCCCAGCAATTTGCTAAAATTAACCAGTTTATATGTATTAAAATCTGAACAGCAGTGACAGAGCTTAGGACAACAGAGACAGAAACTTCTTTATTGCCACAACTCCTCAAAAAACCCATTTTACAAAAGCTTTTATCAGGTGGGTGTGTTCACTCCTGGAAAACTGAGATAGTTTTTAATTGGTTATTTCTGCTTGAGCACAATTAATATATTCCTCTGTGGGAGTTTCTGGTGCTTTCAAAGCTCTGACTGGAGTGAACCAGAGAAGGAACCAATAAAACCCCAAATATTTGTGTAGTGCAAATGCACCAGTCTGGAAGGTCCTCACCAACAAAACCAGACAGGATTTTTGCCTCTGGAAAATAGTGCTTGGGTAACACTCGTATCTGAAGAGGGCGCTGGGATGCTCAGCTGGAACCAGTGCTCATTTTAATGCTCTGATATGATATTCTGTATTCCTTAAACTCAGTATTTCTGCTCCAAATGTCAATGATATTACACCAAATGGGAATAAAAGAAGGGAAAATCTTCAGGTGAAGCCAGAGTACCTAATTAAGGCAGATCATCAGGGAAGGGGTGGGGAAAGAAGAGTAAATAATTGGGGTGTTTTTTCAGAGTGCCATTGCAGTCAGTTGGCTGAAATTTATGGATGTCAAGAAGTTGTTTAATTTTTTCCTTAGCAGTGAACCATCTATTTTGACTTATTTTTCACTGTAGGGTCTCACTAAGATTGAGATGGTCAGGAGAAAACTGTTGTGGCAAACTACAAAAGATATCACTCTTTAAACAAGAGAGTGAGAGAGAACAGAGGAGACGTAACACACGTGGGCTGAAGCTGCAAATGGAATTAAGGGATCCCTGAGAATTACAGGAAGATATGGATAGATTTTAGCTTTCCTATAACAAAAAAATAAAGTTGCAAAGCAGTTTTTAGCACCTCAGTTAATGGGCACAAGTCTTACCTGCACTTTGTTCAACAGCCTCGATTATTTCAAACCTGCCTGGATGTTTAAAAAGGAACAGCTTTACAAACCTGGAATATACAGAAGGCTAAATGCTGCAAACAGCTTGAAATGCTGCTGGAGTCTTGCTGGTGCAATAACGACTCCTACAATCTATGACTGGAATGTTTCTGTACAGGGATAGCCCTGTGGGATACTTTGGAATTTGTTCATTGGAAATATTCTGGGAACAACACTGGAAGTGTTTTCTGTAAGCAGTGCAAAGTCACTTCATTCTTTTCCTCTGTTTCTGTGAAATCATCACTGATACACCACTGAATCTGGAATTTTAAGGATAAGATTTTGGCTCTTGTTTAAGGTCTTGGCACAGAATGGAAAGAAAAATGAGACACAAACAAGAGCATTGTGCCCTCATTCCTTCCGTGCTGCTGCCATTGGTGTTTCCTACAATTTCATTAACTCAGAAGAACCTCAGTTTCTCCACACACTCCAATTTTAGTGTCTTTTTTCTGCTCAAGGCAGAAATTTCTTTCCTTATTTCTCTGCCCTTGCCCAACAGCAGAAAGGAGCCAGTGGTTCACTGCAGTGAGTGGGACAACACAAAAGAAGCAAAAGCTCCTCATTTTTCTTGGCTGTGCCACCTGCAGGATTGGGAAGTCTGGATTTCTGAGCCAGAGCAGTGCTACAGACACACCTGAGCTGAGTCACCCGGGCATCCCAAAGGGCTTAGTCCCATCCTGTTTGAATATTTAATAATTCCGTGAAATTAGCATAGATTTCAGAACGGAGCGAAGGGAATTAAAAATTGCCTCCAAAAATTACGGAGCAAATTAGCTGATCCTCTGAATATCCAGGCATAATTAGAAACCAATAAGAGCTGGAAAACAAATGTCAGCCTCAGCTGGAGGTGTCAGGAGGAAACCATCAGTGAGCACTTTTTCTCCTTCCCCCAATCCAAACAGCAGATGAGGTTATCCCTAAAATAAACAGGGCCCATCTGCTGCCCTCCAATTTAAAGAGGGAAGGTGAAAACTGGCATGGAAGAGGCTCGGATGCAGGATCTCTTATGAAGATGGAGATTCAAGAAGCTCTTTGGGACCGAGGCCTTGCCTGGCTCTGTTCCCTCGTCCTTCCAGCAAGGAAATTTTGGTGAAAGCACCATCGTGGGTCTCTTTCCTCCGTGGAAATTCCAACTCCACAGCTGTGAGGGAAAGGAGGGAGCAAACCTTCTGCAGGTGACCTCAAGGGAGTCATCCTTTGGGGCCTGAAGCCTCTCCACATCCTTTAGGGAGGAGGTTCCACTGGTGCAAGCAAAGGAAATGCTGGAAGTGGGAATTTCCAAAATATCCATGGGCTGAACTGCTGCTGAGGAATCATCTGAGTCTCGATGAGCAACCCAACAGCTCAAACCCTGAAACAGAGGCAGATTTAAAGCAAGTATAAATTTGACACAGAATTGAAGGGTGGGGTTCTTAGCATGGTCAGAAGGAAAAAAAATATCTAATCATAGGTTTTATTTTTCAATAGAATATAATTATATAGAGTTAAGTTTTGTTTTTAAATTAAATTTCACAGGCAAGTTTGGCACTAGGGAAAAAAAAAAACTTCAACCAAAACCCACCTCCAACCCCAACTGAGTGGAAAAAGCCCCGAATGACCAACCCAAGGCTAAAGCTGGAGGAAAAATTTGTGGTACTAAGTTTCAGTAAACCACCTTTCCCTTGTCTGGTTTCTCTGCAGGATTTACTGGTCCCCAGAAAAAATTAATTTAGAGCAAATTATGCAGGACTAAACAAACTTTGCTTCCTAAAGCACAAACACTTCAAAAGGTTTTTCCTTTTCCTGATTTCAACAAGATTCAAGGAAAGAGAAAAAAATGCTTTCTCTGGCCTCATGAAAGCAGAAATTCTTCTTCCTTTCAAATTTAGCAGCTCATTCAACATCAGAGTCTATTGTGCTTCTTAAAAGCTCCCCAAGACATGGGCATGTGCAGAATTTACAGGAGGAATTACAGCCCTCGATGCATTTTTCCTTCAGTTTCCTAGAAAATTCAGCTTAATTGGTTCACTTTTCCAGCACTGGAATTGTCTCCTTCACTCTCTGAAATTAATAGCAAAAATTGTAATTCCTTCATTTGAAGCTTAATATTTAATTAATGAGAGATAATATTTTTAATTTATGAGAAAAACACTTTCGCCATCCACAGAAAAAGCCCCAGTTTTTGAACTTCAATTGGAAAGTTTGACACATATTTTCAAGTTTCTTTTAATTCACTTAGTTAAATGTCTGTATAGATTTTGATTTATTTAAAATCTGGATGAAGCTTTTGGAGCTTTATTTCAGTGCAATTATTGGTGTTTTGTGATTTAATAACAAAGAACTGGAACCTGTTCAAGTTCCCTTATCTTTTCAGGAACAATAAAGATAAACAGAAACTGGACTATTCCTACAATTTTCACTCCTTCTAATCATCAAAAGCTCAAATTCCACATGAAATGTTTCAAATTGAGGCAGATAATGGGAGGCTGAGTTTACCTCTAATTTCTCATAAAAACCTGATCGATTCTGGTTGATCTCCATTTAACTTGTCAGGAATTTTTGCAGCTGGGTAATTGCAAAAGTTTTTACACAATCTTGTATCTGAAAAAAAAATAATCCCTTTTATTTATTGAGTGCTTAGTTATATTTACAGGATTTTGGTTTTCAAACCAAAATTTCATATATGCTTCCAAGTTTGGAAATCCATATTTTTCCCCTCTTTTTCTGAATGAGGAGCTCTGTTTTCCCCCAGTGATGTATGAGCTTCAGGGGGGCACAGTAAGGACAAATCAATGAGCCAGGTGTGCACAGTGAATCATCAGGGGCTTAAAACTGCCTCAAGATGTATGAACTCAGGGTGAGTTATGCATTAAAATCTCCATTCCCCTAAATAACCGTCAGCATGATTTCTGCATAATGGAAAATTACCAGTTCTGTAATCCTTATTCCATATAATAGAACTGGGGCCGGATTTATGAAGTCCTGTTGGGTTTTAATGTGATCCTTTGTGCCAAAACTGTGTAGAACTTTAGAAAAATATCGACTGAAAAAGCCTTAGTCTCTGTGCTCCAGAAACCAAAACCACAACTGGCACTTTACTGCAGCACTGAGGGAAGTAGACCAAAAAATAGCCATATTCTACAAATCCTGAGTCCTACATGTTTGATTCCTGTATGAAGCTCAGGAAAACCTTATAGACACACATTTATATGTGCAAGTAAATAAAATAAATTCTATTTATTTGGTGTAAGTTTCCTCTTTTAGACTACAATTTCTTGCTCGACAATTTTCATAAAATCACAGAATCCCAAATGGTTTGGGTGGGAAGGGACCTTAAAGCTCATCCCATTCCACCCCTGCCATGGGCAGGGACACCTTCCACTGTCCCAGGCTGCTCCAAGCCCCGTCCAGCCTGGCCTTGGACCCTGCCAGGGATCCAGGGGCAGCTACAGCTGCTCTGGGCACCCTGTGCCAGGGCCTCCCACCCTCACAGGGAATAATTCCTTGCTATAATCCAACCTAAATCTCCAAGCCTGCCAATAAATCCAGCTTTTCCTCTCCTTCCTGAAATATCTTTTGCACGTGTCTTCCTCTGCTTTGCACTCAAGACGAAACAATTCTTTTCTTTAAAATGCTGTGAGGTTTTTCCCCGAGAGCTGCACGAGGAGCAGGATAATTCTTCGTTATCCTCAGAGCCGAGAGCGTTCCCGACATCTCCTCAGGGAGCAGCTCTGCCCTCGGACAGGGAGGCCCCACAATCTCCATTTAACTTCAGGAGTGCAGATCTGGCTGCAGCATTTTTTTTCCTGTCCTTGAAGGAAAAGACAGCACCATCTGCTGTGTCTGCAAGCCTCCTACTTTAGGAGCTCTCAGAGTTCTGAAAATCAGGATAAAAAGGATTAAATTCAGTAGCCAACTAAAGGTTAAATTCAAGCCTATGTAACGAAGAAGTGCAAGAAACATCCCTTGTCTTAACTCTATTTAAAGTCCTCCAAATGTGGCTGTGGCAGGACTTAATGCACAGAGCTTATGAAGCTCTGAAATCAAAGGGAATTTTGGCACCTGCAGGAACCAGCATTTCTCAACTATTACATATCAGTGTGAGGGGAATTTTGTGGAAATCCTGAACAGCAACAACACCTGAGGGAAAGAATGAGCTGAATGAATGATGCTGCACCATCAGAAAGGAAAAGGAAGGGTTCCTGCCAGGTAACTCTTAGTCCACCACTAAACACTGTCCCCAAGTACCACATCCACACGTTTTTCGACACTTCCAGGGATNCATCCCTTGTCTTAACTCTATTTAAAGTCCTCCAAATGTGGCTGTGGCAGGACTTAATGCACAGAGCTTATGAAGCTCTGAAATCAAAGGGAATTTTGGCACCTGCAGGAACCAGCATTTCTCAACTATTACATATCAGTGTGAGGGGAATTTTGTGGAAATCCTGAACAGCAACAACACCTGAGGGAAAGAATGAGCTGAATGAATGATGCTGCACCATCAGAAAGGAAAAGGAAGGGTTCCTGCCAAGTAACTCTTAGTCCACCACTAAACATTGTCCCCAAGTACCACATCCACACATTCTTCGACACTTCCAGGGACGGTGATTCCACCATTTCCCTGATCAGTCTCTTCCAATTCCTGACCACTCTTTCAGTGAGGAAATTTTCCCTAGCAACTATGTCCTGTTAATGGAAAATTGGTGTAAAGGGGAGGGTAAAACTGACCGATGTCTGACGGTGATTCCCACGTTTCTCAGGTCTCAAGGATGAGGCACCGGTGGAAGGGGGGGGTGGTTGGTCTTGGCTGTTCTTGGAAGAGCCCCAGCTCTACTGGGAACCTTCCTTGGAGTGTAACAGGTGAATGGATCAATTCCTTTGAGTACATTGCAAATTTAACCAACTTTTCCAACATCCCAACGCCTGCCTTGAAGCTTCAAAGGAGGAGAAAAGCTGATTTAAGCTGCATGAAACAACAACATTCACAGTGTGCATCATGACAGCAGAGAAATTTAGCATTGCCTTAAAACCCAGGGAAGTTAACACTATTCCCTGACTGAAGCTGGGTGAAACCCCAGATTTTTATCAAGACACTCATTAGAGTTGCATATATTAAATTATAATTTCAGGGCAAGTATGGCTGATGTAAGTGAAACCCAAAAGAAATCCTACACAGGGTGAAAAAGAACAACTGATGTTTTCTTAAAAATCAGCTTTTGTGCTTGTAATGTGATAAAAGAACCTGTTGGTGGCAAAAGTTTCTTTTAAAATACGCAGATTCTAAAATAATATTTTAAAAGCAAGAAGGAAGACTCAATGTGAAAGTTGTTCCAGCTCTTTGGATACCCAATATTCCTCATGCAAGTGAGCAGATAATTTATAAATTTAGAGAAGAAGGCGGTTTACTTGAAAATGGTATTTTTAGCTGGACTTTGGCATTAGAATGTTGTGTTAAATTCTCAAAGTCCTTGAAATATGGAGAGTGCAAGAAAATATTAATCTGTTTACTTTAATTTTTCAAATATATGAGTCACAGTCACATATTTTTGTCTTTTGTGCCCATAATTTTGAGTAGCTTTAAGGATTTATGACTAATACAGGGCATGACTGTCATTCTTTTTTTCTCCTCAGTGTTAAATATGTGTTTATATTTTTAAAGCCTGTTTTCAAAATTTGTTCTACATTTTCCCTGAGTTCTGCTCCGAGTATCTTTTTTCTGCAGTCGCTCAGTGTTTTCTTTAAAGACATCTAATAAAGAGCATGGAGTCAAGGTTCTCACACTGTAGGAATATTAGACTTTAAACAAATGTCTTTATCACCCTTTTGCAGTAAGTGTTCCACTAAATGGATGAATATTTGATCCAGTGTTAAATTGAAAAAATATTTGAAAAAGTGTTTATAATGTATTCCCTTCCCTTTCCTAAGTGCCATGAAAAACAATTCAGGTTTCGAGAGAGCCAGGAATGAGAGTATGAAGAATATTATGCAAATATGAGCATAACTATGAATCTTCTTCAATATTTGCAATCCTGCTGCTTGTGATTTTAGCCATTGAGGGGAGAAATATAGCCTGACTCTGGACTTGGCTGCCTTCTTTGTTTTAAATACTGCTAGGATAGAGGCAGTGATCCAACAATAAAACCTGCCTCTTCCATTCACTTTTTCTATCTGAATTATTAATAATTATTGCCATTCGTTGTGATTCAGTTTGTCCTTAAAATAAGGGTGGTTCTCACTGTGGATCTGCTCCACCTCCTCCATCAGCTGTGGGAGGCCCCTGCTGAGGGCACTGGCCACAGGCAGCTGTGCCTGGCACACCTCGAGTGCTGTTGAAACCCAAAATCTCCTTTTCCAGCATCCTAAATCTTCATTTTGCTGGAGCCAGAGGAAGGGAGCTCCAGCCAGGCTGTGAGAAAGCACTGACAGTGTTGTTCCATCAGTGTTTTGGGATATGTGGGGTATGCAGGTGGCTTTCAGGGCAGCCTGGTGTTGGCATCTGCAAGTTCTGGTTGGCTTGAATCCTGCCACAGATGAGGATTCTGGATATCCAGAGCCTTGGCATCTCCTTCCTGCTGCTGGACACCTGAGCAGCACAGGAGCTGTGTGACACAGGAGGCATTTCTGAGCTCCTGCAGAAGAGCTGCAGATGCAGAGGTTCCAGAGATTATTCCCCAAATCCAATTGGGGTGTGGAAGTATTCACCTGTGTGCTCCTTACAGAAGCCAGGCTCTTCTGCAGGCACAGGCTTGCATCTTTCTGTGCCTAAAAAGCCAGGTAAAGTCCAATGGACTCCATGTTGGAAGCTCCAGTACACAAACTTTTCTATTCTTTCTTTCCCTCCTCCTTGTCACAGCTCGAAGGGTTTTCTCAGTCATCAGAAGGAGGTGATCCCACCAGGAACTGCTTCTTGTGCAAGTGTTGATCTGCTGACTGTGGCTGTGACTTCTCCAAGATTTCCTTAGGCATCCATATGTCCTTTCCCTCACTCTTTTCCAAGCTCAGTGCACACTGTCTGGCACATGCTGAAATTCTGCCCTGAAAGATGCTATTACCAAAACCACATTTCTGATTATTGTAAAGAGGCATCTTATGAGTCCTTTTGTGTGTATTTTCTTGCATTAATGACCTGAAATATCGCAGATCGTCTGGATTTCCTGCATTCCAGAGTTGCCTTGGTCAGGAATAGCCTGTGAGCTGCCAAAACACTGTAGATATTTCAATGTGTATAGACCCCAGAGATGATGTTGTGTTACTCAGGTTTATACTGAGAGATAAATTGAGATAAATTTGCCTCGTCTTTGCTTTGATTTTACACATAGATTGTTTACCAAATTGCTACAAACATAAACAGACAACTTTGACAAGATGATAGAGCATCATCTTGGATTAACTTTCCCACCTTTCTCAGCCTGTTCAGTCCTTAAAGGTTTTGTGAAAACTTTTCTGAGCTTTCTCTTATTGAAAGGAGCCTGACAGCAGCTGCCAATGGCTCCCAAAAGTAGTGAACCAGGAATATACATTTAAAACTGGCACAGGTACCTTGCTTTCCCTCAATTGCTCCCTCTCCAAAACACAGCAGGTTGAAAAACTGCAATGGAGTAGAATCATGGAATATCCTGAGCTGGTAGGGACCCACAAGGATCTTCAATTCCAACTCCTGGCCCTGCACAGGACACCCCAACAATCCCACCCTGTGCCTTAGAGTTGCTTTTTTCCTTTTAAAATGCAGTTGGTAAGTCCTCCCATATCCTCAGCAGAAGCTGTGGCCTTATTTCCTGTAAATGAGGATCATCATTCAGATGGTATCTGTGGTCTAGAGCAATTCTTTATTGCCCTCCCTTCACCTGGCACATTGTTTTCTGGGCTACTTGATATTCTGCTGCCTCTTGGTGTCACAAAGAACGTCTCATAACCTTATTTCTGTGGCCTTGAGAATCAGACCTTGTGCCCCAGCATATTTAAAGTTCTCAGGCCGTTGCAATCTACGGCTTCCTCATGAGGGGAAGCAGAGGGACAGAGACCGACCTGTTCTCCCTGGTGCCAAGGACAGGACCTCAGGGAACGGCTGGAGCTGTGTCAGGGCAGGGTTAGGCTGGATTTTTGGGAAAGGTTCTTCCCCCAGAGGGTGCTGGGCACTGCCCAGGCTCCCCAGGGAATGGGCACGGCCCCACAGAGCTCCAGGAGCATTTGGGCAGCGCTGCCAGGGATGCCCAGGGTGGGATTTTGGGGTGTCTGTGCAGGGACAGGGACTGCACTCTGATCCTGGTGGGTCCCTCCCAGCTCAGGATATTCCATGATCCCATGTTTCAAAACACAGAAAGCTTAGGCATGACATCATCTCAGAAGTGCATTATGAACTTGGGATGAAGCGGAGGGGAGCTCTGAGACAACAGAGGATGGAAGGGAGAAATTAGCACTGATTGCCCTCGAAGGCCCAGCTCACCCTGTGGTGGCATCTCGAATCAGTCACTTCAGAGCAGCAGGTGGCAGAAACAGCCACCAGAAACACTTCCAGCACTTTCCATCTGATATTAGCTTCATTTTCTCTCCACCCACCTCGACTGGAAACGCTGTGGTACCGCAGGGGAAGTACCTGTGAGGAGGGAGGAGAGGTGTTATGAAAGGCTTTGATGCAACTTTAGCATCAAAGTAATAATTATTTCATTTCACTAGTGTGTGGAAATGATTTGCCAGCAGGTCTTCAGTAAAAAAAAGCTCCTGCCTTTAGTGCACATGCTCCTGGGTGCTTGCAAACAGAATGCTGCTTGCCTCATGAGCTCACAATGCAAAGAGAACCTGTTACAAATTCAGTCAATGATCCAACAGGAAATTAAACCTTTTAAAAATGGATGAACCAATGGACCAAGTGTAATGGAAGAAAATGCACAAAATGGGAAGAGTGAGTCATTAACTTGATTTAAATATGATTTTTTCTTCTTTTTTTGGCAGTACGGCCCCAAGGTCTGATGATTTCCTCTTTCAAAAATGCAGCAAGGTGGGAAAAGAATTGGAATTAAACATTGAAAAGATATGATTTTTCTTTTAATTAGAAAAAAACCTCAGTGTCATACCGGGCAGGAGAAAGATATCAGAAAATATTTAAACCTGTGAATCTCAGTTTAATATAAAGTCACCCTTTTCTATGCCCCTGAGGAGGAAAGGAGTTGTTCTTTTTCTATAATATTTAATTATATGCAAGGATAGGAAAGATGGAAGAAAAATCTTTTTTTCTGAATCTGAAGAATTCAGAGTGAGCCAAAATGCCAATTATTGCATGATTCCCACTGCCAGACCACAGCACTGGGATGTGATTTACAGAACCTGGCTGTCAGCATGATTTAGGGATGATAGTGCTCTCACTACAAATAATATCCCACTGTTGAAGGAAATAACTCATTGCTATTTGCAGATGAGGTCCTTCACATGAACACACGCCCCATGCACATCTGGTCATGAAAATTTCAGTGGCAGTAGTTTCGTTTAAGGGGTTTGTTGTTGTGGGTTTTTTAAGCTGCTTTTAAGTTTTCCTTTCCTTTTTTGATTTACACTCCATTTTCTCTACCCATATGAATATCATCTTTGAGAGGTCTTTTCCTCCTCCATCAAAAGTTTTGCCTAATTGCTTTTTTAGGAAGGTAGGAATGCGAGGAAGGAGCTAAAGCATCATCTGTGTGCTTTTGAGGGGAGTGGTCCTGTCCACGGGAGCAGGAAAACAAATATTTCCTTGCTCAGGATCTATAGGAGGGAGGGGGATGAAAATGGCAAAATAAAATAATTTACTGAGCCACAGTGGTCAGTAGAAGTGGGATAAAAGCTCGTTTTGGGAATGTTCTCTGTGTATGATTTGTGGTGTTCTCTTTGGCACTTATTCAGGTGATGGACTGTGGAAAACACATTTGTTTCAGTGGAGCTCTTCATGTTTTGTCACACGTACCCAGACTAACAAGAACATGGTTGGAATAATTAGAAAGCCACACTTTAGGGCAGCTTTTCAGTCACCTCTTTGCCTCTAAAGCTGATAAATTCACTGATAAAGAGCAGATTGAGACGGGGCAGCAGAGTAAATCCAGGAATGGGTGTCACTGGTAGTTCCTGGGAAGTTCAATCCCAAGGTCGTGTCCTGCTCGGAGCTGCTCCGTCCCAGGCCGTGTGAGGAGCCAGGCACACCCAGGTCTGTTTGGAGCTGCTGCTGTGCCAGGGGGATTATTCTGCAAAGGGGGCACAGCCCTGCATTTTCCAAGCCATAAACACGGGGATGCAGACAAATCCTATTAACAAATAACAGGATTTGTACTTGCACTGTACCTCCTACTCACCACCTTCAAAATTTACCCCATGCTGGCTGCACCGTTGTTCTGCATGAAATCAAGTGAATTAAAACCCATTTAAAAATCAGCTAAAAACCCCCATTGGATTGCACTGAAGTGTGAATAATGGTTCAACATCATCAGCTGTGGTTGCCATAAGAAACAAGATTTCATAAATCTATAAAGTGTAGAAGAGACAGAAATGCCACAAGCAACATTAATCTACTAAAATGATAACCAGAATGGGATCTTATTTTCAGTGCTGGGATAGTTCTTTTTTTTTCCCCAGCTCCTATGGTTTCTGAACAAATCAACAAAAGCAGCTGTCTGCATTCCAGCTGTAAACCTAAACAGTTTTCAGAAGCCTGAAGGCTCAATCTGATCGACTGTATTATCCACCCTTTGTTAATAGTCATAAATGATTTGTTTCTTTTGGAGAAAACCAAGAGGAACTACAAATAAAGGAATTTTATCTGAGTCATAAGTCACTTCATATCACAGTCAGAAATACCATACAGAAGACAAAATTTGCTCTGAATATTTGCAGTGTTTAATATTTTAAAAGTCCTAGCACATCACTTTGGGAGAGCTGTGTATAAATTAGCATGAACACAGAAAATGTTTATTTTATTAATAAAAAAGTAGAGCAAGCAAGTAGAGTAGCAGTGCTCCTGCAAACTGACTCACTGAATTTTAAACAGAAATCTCTGTTTTCCACACCCTATTTCCTATTTGTGTGATGAGGATAAATCACCACAGGCCAAGCAGGTCAGTGGGTGATCCAGGCATGAAGACAAAGCGCTGTGTGACACACTGTCAAGAGGAAAAACAGGCTGATGAACATTGGGAGACATAAACTTTGAAATGCAGTGAAAGTTGTCAGGAAGGAAGCAGAACTCAGGGTGTTTTTTTGCAGTCCTTGACAGCCGTAGCTTTCAGGAAAACCTCGTGTTTGGATCTGCTTGATGCCGGGAGCAGAGCAGAGAGTAACCAGCGCAGGGATGTGATGAACTGCCTGGCAGATTGCCTTGGAAGTGTTTGCATAGGGAGAAAGATGGTTCTGGAGTAAAGGATAACCCACTGAGCTCTCTTTTCCACATTTAATAAACACCTCTGGAGAGGAACTGGGCTTCAGAAGGGATATTTTAATGTTTGAATACAAATGTGTTTCTTGATGTTCTCCATCCTTCCGATGGCATTGGATATTTGATGTGGGCTTCCAACAATGCTTGGGATAAAACACAACTGTCCAAACTTTCCTTTCAGTTTTGTAATTTAAAAAAAGGGTTGCAATTAGATAAGATTACTCTTTTCTGCATGCACTAATAAATTTAGGACACTGAGTGTCTCAAACCTTCATTATTAGGGCTTCAGGTAAATAAACACAGACTCTTCATCAAATGCAGGAACAAACTGAGACTGAAGGAGTTAGGAATAGAATTTAATTTCACTGCCTTTATTTCATTTCCATTGCTTTCACACTTGATTTCTTTTTCCTTGCATAATGCCATGTTCATACACACAGTCCTGCAAAGCAACTGGTTAATGTTATGTGGATTCATGGAAGGTGTTCCTCAGTGTTACTGCTTCTGTCAGATCCTGGGTGAAACCTCTCCTTGTGGAATGCATGCAGTACTTAAATAGCTCCTGTTTGTGTCAGCTACTCAAATGGTAATACCAGGCAGTGCTCTGCTAACACCTGCACATCAGTTTTTAATAAGAGCCTGCCAAAATCAGAAAACTGTCCTGAATTTCCAGAGCTGGATCCATATATTCAAATCTTTTATTTGGGTAGCTCACATCTTCCTGCTTCAGTTTACTTTTTGCCTTCCCCCCTTAATGCTTCACCTCCCTTCTTCTTAAACCTTGTGTGAAATTAGACCAAAAAAATATTTAGGGTTGAGAAGTGCCCTCATCTGACTGTGAAGTCCATAGAGTGGACTTGGTAGAGCAAGATAAATAACCATAAGTAAATGTAAGGACATATTTAGGGGCTTGATTTTTAATGGTGTTCTTTTACAGACACCTGTCCTGGTTAGTTTGCAAGACAAATAACGTAATGAGATCTATCAAGGAACGAATTTTATGTGAAATGTGAACCTGGGAACTTTGGGCAGGCTGACAATATTGAAAAACTCATGGGCTTTCATCTGCTGAAGTCTCTGTTGACTATTTAATGTTCTTGAGTGTCCAGTTGTAATAATGTGAATCCTCCTACAGTTCTTCTGTGGCTCTGCTCGACAGCAAATCATGCTCCTACTCAGGAACTTGGAGAATCTAATTTATGTATGTTCATTAGATGTTTGTCAAAAAATACAAACTTTATTCATGAAGCTTAGCTTTCACCCATGATTACTTTAGATGAACAGGCTTTCATTATGTTGTAAGAAATAAATCCTTTTAAAGACTTAAAATCAGTGCTCCTCAGATCCAAAATTATTAATTCTCCTACTTAAGGAAGTAGAGCTTTCCTTAAGCTCGTGTGAATGCCACAGATAAATGATTAACATTGCCTTTTGCATAATTGCAGGGCCGGGTGAAATGCTAACATATATATTTCATTTATATAAAAGGTGTATGAATCCATACATTGCATTTTAAGGGTAAAAACAGATGAGAGCTGCAGCAGGCTGGCACAGAATGAATTCTGCTTTGCATTTTGGAAGGGCTGTAAATCACTGGAGCTCTGCAGTCAGAGTTTATGATTTCCATCAAAGAGCACGAGGGACATATTTCACTGTAGTCTATCCATTATTCTGCACATACTTGAAAAGAGAAACTCAAACAAAGCTCTCATTAGGAAACATTGACAGAGGACCAGCAGAGAATTCATTTACTGGTACATGGTGATACAGCAAAGCAGGCAGCCAGAGCCATATATCAGAGTGCCATGGGGATGGAGGGCTGAGGAGGAGATGTGCATCTAGACAGGGATTTTTGCACAGCTCTTCCAACGTTTCTGTTTGTTCTGATTTCTGGGAGCTTGAAAGCAAATGAAAATTTATAGCTGAGGTGTCAGGGAGCTGGGAGGGCTGGCTGCTCCTGCAGGAATGGTGGCAGGAGGGCAGGCCCAACCCCGTGGCACATAAAGGACACTCCTGGGGCTATCAAAAGTCAAAAATCAAAGTTATGGGGCAGCTTAGAAAGGATTCGAGTCAAGAACAGGCCCAGTGATGAGAACCAGGAGCAGCCACATCCCCTGGTCACAGGCAGGGACAAAGGGAAAGTCCAGCTGGGACATCAGACCCGAGGGCTGGGGACAGGATCAACGACAGGAGCAGGCCCTGGTGGGTGCCCAGGGGTGGCTCAGGGCAAGGCTGAGCATTCACACCTGAGATGGGGCTGGGCAGGAGCCAGGGGAGGCTGCCCGGGGCAGTTAAACCCTTTTAGTGCCCTGGGAGCCCCACTAGAGCAGATCTAAATCTCCTGAGGGACTCCAGCAGCAATTTTTGCAGGAGTGGTGTGTATTTTCATGGGTACACACACACAAGGATGTGTGTTTTACAAACATTGTCTTACCTGTACCTATTTCATGTCTCACCTGTCTCACAGGGGTCCAAGCTGATGCTGCTCTTGGGGTTAAACTCCTGCTGGAGTAGCAGTGTGGGAAGCACTGACAGCCATCTAATGGGTTGGCCAGAATAAATAAAGAACAAGCAAGAAAAATATTGTGTCAGCTGGACTTATGAGGGTTTGGGTGCTGCTGTGGTTTGGGGATTATATTTTGTAAGTTTGAGAAAATTCAGAAAATGCAATAAAAATCTGTGATGCATGATTTCTCTGGAAATTTTTTTTTTTAATATACCTTGCTGAATATTTATTCATTGTAGTTTTGCAGGTATCAATCAAAATGTATGCAGCCTGAATAATATTTAAACTTTAATTTACACTAAATGAAATTAATTTTGTTGTTCTATTGACACTGGGGTTTTTTGTGTGTTATTAGGATGATGTGATGTGTTCGTTTGGCTTCTTTATAGCAATGATCATTATCTAGTTTATTGCTGGTACCATACCCTGATACTTCCAGACATGGAGATATTAATAATTGGAAAATTGAGGTTGTGTAAGGATTTGTGGAAATAAATGAATAACTTTGACACAGCCTTCCTGAAACAGTATGGACTGAGCCACTCTGCTTGTGTTAATGGGAAATAAGTTAATTTTTCCCTGTTTTGGGATGATGAGTGGGTT
The DNA here is from genome assembly GCA_013397815.1 of Aleadryas rufinucha. Classification (NCBI taxonomy): domain Eukaryota; kingdom Metazoa; phylum Chordata; class Aves; order Passeriformes; genus Aleadryas; species Aleadryas rufinucha. The sequence continues at coordinate 38,432 of VZTH01002224.1, read as the reverse complement.
GGGGAAGAAACTGGGAGAGAAACAGATACTCCAAGAGGCCAAATGTGTCAAGTTTTGTCATTCAGTCTTGCTGTAGCTCAGTTTTAGTTGCTGCTATGAATCCAGATCTGCTTTAGGAATGGATCTGAAAGTTTTTCCATCAAAATATGTGCTGAAAGAAGTGTGCACATGTAACCCACTCTAAAGGGTTTTGTCTGCATCAGCTGCAACTGTTGCATTTTAGATCTGTTTTATACAAAATTTGTCTTCTGACCATTTATTTTTCTCCCAGCCAAGCCGTGGCTCTGTCAGGGGGTGAAATGATTAGTCCCATGTCAGAGGTTATGGATCAAGGTCTCTCCAGAGCAGCCCTGTGCTGCCAATGGGCATTTCCAAAGGGAATTGGGAATACCAGTTGGCTTTAATTGTGTTCACTGCAAGTGTGATGCTTTTTTTAAGTGGAAGGTCAGGAGAGGCTGAACTCATTTAATATGGACTGAAGTAAAGCTCTGACTTTGCACAAGGGCATGGAGTGATAGGACAAAGGAGGGTAGAGTTAAATTGGATATTGGGAAGGAATTCTTTGCTCATGGGGTAGTGAGGCGCTAGATCAGTTTGCCTGGAGAGGCTGAGGCTGCCCCTGGATCCCTGGCAGTGTCCAAGGCCAGCTTGGACGGGGCTTGGAGCAGCCTGGGACAGTGGAAGGTGTCCCTGCCATGGCAGGGGTGGCACTGGATGGGCTTTAAGGTCCCTTCCAGCCCAACCCCTCTGGGATTCCATGATAAATTCCAGGAACCTGGAAGATGTTTCTTTGTCTGGCAAAAGCACCAAGAGCTCATGAAGCCGAGGCACAGGCTCATGGTGCTTGTGACTCAGTATAAGGGTTTTTCTGATCAAATTTTTCTTGCTGTAGGATCAGGGAATGGTTTTGCTGCCACGTCTGTGGGGATGATGGTGTTATTGTCAGGATTTATGCCATGGAAAATTCTGGGTCATTTCTGTTGTATACAATACACGTGGTCTGAGGGCTACGACTCAGAATTTATTGTCCACCCAATGTGGTATCATTGATGTAACTGTTTTGGTGATGAAGAAATGCACAATTCCTTGTCTTCTTCTCATTCCTTGTTATATATGGACATAAATGTGATGATCATTATTCTTTTAAATAAATGCAATTAGGAAACTTTACATACTTTGAGAACACCTTAGTGTTCAAATTGGCTATTTTTAAAAAAGGAATTTAAACTTGTATTGCATGGGAACATTGATTTGCAGGTTGAACATCCTTGTAGATAGTGAGAAAAGCTATTTTGACAAGAAATTCTCTCTCCCAACTCCTGTGGACCGAGGGAAGGAGCTCAAAGTGCTGCTTTGGACACTCCTGGCTGGTTGCTGCCTCCTGACTGACAGCAGAGGTGAGGGGTTGGAAGGGGAGAATGAGTTATGCTCACAGTGATTTATGAATTTCAAATAATTGATGTTTCCAACCAGTGTTCAGTTCTTCCTCAGTGAGAAGCACAGCTTGTTTATCACGTTCTTAAATGGATGGAAGGAAATATGTGCATATTAATGTAAAAAAAAAAAAAGCATTTTATAAATGGCTGAGAGAAAACTTTTCCAAGTGACTTTAATGAGGACAGATAATAACGTGGATGAGTTTAACCAAATTTGGCTTTCAATCATATGAGAAGGGACAGTTAGTCATGGTCTCCATGCACTTGGTCTTCTGAGGGGCAGCTGTATCGAAGAGAAATCTCCAAATCTGCTGGAGGGAGATGAAATGCAGCTCTGGCTGCTTTCTCAGCTGGCTGGCCTAGCATAATGGTATTTCTGGCCTAGGAAATATCTCCATTTACATGGAATATGGACAGTTGAATGAGTTTCTCTTTACTTGTTCTAAACCAGAACATCCTGAGCTTTAGTTTAATCTCAGGTCAGGCTGAGCTGTTTTGCACTGTCTATAAATAAAATCTTTGGTATCTTCATGGATTTAAGAAGTTATTGACCAATGGTTCTGGCATGTTTGCAGCATTTAAATAATGAGCAGCATTTAAATAATGAGGTTATTTTTTATTAGAAGCCAAGGAAGAGAAGCATGGCTCAAGTCAGCCAGGCCTCCCCACGGTGACTGCCCTGAGAGGTGCTCAGGCTCCCTCTGTGCTTCAGGTGTTACAGTGAGGCAATGCCATTATTTTTGTGTGGTTTTCCTAATAATAATCAGGAAACTGCAGGGCAGGCTGCTGGTATCTTCTTCACATCCCAGCCTGCCAGCTATATTTAATTTTTGCTGAAGATGTTGGTCTCTGGGATGTAAGAATTATGTCGGATTAAGGTTTGGCTGTGGGAAGATTCTTGACTTCTAAACTGAACTCCAAATTCCAGCCCTCTTTCTGGATCCTATAGTTAGAGAAATGGTCAGTGTGGAAGAGATTAATGCTTAAAGTTGTTTAGTTGTAGAGTGAGATGCTGGAAGTTGGAGAATCTAAAGCAGTTCATACCCAAGAGGAGAAGAGGAAGGAGCAGGGTGTGAACACCAGGCTTCTCCCTAATGGATATTAAAGCAGTTGGGGCCTGGAGCTCTCAGCTCCAGTATTTAATAGATGAGCAGTAGCTGCAGCTGTCATGCTCTATAGTGGAACAGCACTATTACTATTTTATTACCTTTGATTAGTTGAAATTGTATCTTATAGCCAGCAAACCCCCTATAAATGCATTTACCAGCAGCTGTATTTCTGCCCAGGCCTGGCACCACGAGGAGCTGCTGCATTAGAGAGGCCCCATCCATCACACTTTAGATTTGAAGCAATATCCTCTCCCTAAATTAACGTCATCACCTCCTAACAGCTGTGGCCACCAGCTCAGGGGTGGTTGATGAGCTTGTCAGTGTTTCCAATATAAATTCTCCCTTTAATAGATTTATTTGTAAGTTAGACCTACTTAGCTATAAAAATCTGCTCTGGGTTGGAACTTGGCATGGAGGGCTCTCCCTGGATGATTTTCTTCACAATCCTTCTGTGCTTGATTGAAAACTTTTTGCCAAATCCAGTCAAGCATAATAAACTTCTGGAAATAGTAATTGAGGGTCTTGATGGCTGTGTGGCTGTGGTTTTGGCCAAATGGTTTCTTCTGGGGGGAGCAGGCAGAATCTATTTATTGATGATGTGATCTTCTGTCTCCAAAGGATGCTTGAATATCACTCTGCCCCAAATGGGTCATTGAGAAATGCAGGCCTCCCCTTCCCTCCAAAATATCAGCTCTGTTCCCTCCTCTAAGAATGACAGAAATAGGAACAAGAAAATTTCGTGCAGATTTAACAAAAATATGGGCCTATGTGTTTATTTTTGGTTTAACATATGAAATCTTCAAGTTTAAAAACACTTCAGAAAGAAAGAATTTCTTTATTTTGGATGTAGTGAATCATTTCAGCTTCTATTTTCTCCCCTTGTTTCTTGGGTGATGCTAGACTTAAAAAACCCAACCTGTAAATATGCAGTTTGATTTAGCTGGCAGAGAATTTTTGCTAAAATGCCGTTTCTCTGAAAAAATAAATATCAGTTTTTAGTTGATAATCTATCACTTGTTAACAGAAAACTTGTCCAACAATGTCCTAAAATGAGAGCTGGTAACAACCACACACTCATCATGCATTTATCAGCAGACATTTAAATATGAGCACGTGATGACCAGATGTTTCTGTTCTTATTGCAAGACATCTTTGCAACCATTGTGTTTGGAAAGCAGGTGATTCATCAGTTATTTTTGTGAGTTTTCATCTTGGCGAAATAAATTTCAGACAGAATTCACGTAACTGCACGGAGAAGGTCCAGTGGATGCCACCAACCAAAGTGTGGTGCAGGCTTTTCCTTCCTCTCTCCCTGCTCTGTGTTTCTACTCTGCAGGTTATTCCGTGTCAGGAGTGATCCAACTTTCCATGGAAATGGGAAAAACTGCCAAGGCAGCGCTCAGCTTAGCATCTCATTCGTTTCTCAACTCATTTATCTGCCGCTTGTAATCTGTAATTAGCTGCAGCTTCCTCAAATGCTCCTGGCACAAACATTTTCAGGTCTACTTCAAGCTCCATCTCATTAAAACATCATGAAAAACACCACCTCGACACCCTTCCCATGTCACTGTGTGATTGCAGCTGCTGTTAATTCTCCCACCAGAGTTCTCCTGCACACAGCTGGGTGTGAACAATATCTGAGCTTGACCTCTGAGACCAGTCTGAGAAGGGTTTGGAGCAGTGCAAATCCAGCCTCCCTTCTGCTCCTTGGAGCTGCCTTTAACGTCTTCAAAACATGTTGGCAGTGGAAGGAGGCATAACTCACACAGTCCTGGAATACAAGGGGAAAATGAAAAATGGGGAGCTCTGCACAGAGCGGTAACACCATGTGCTATCAGCTTTCTTGAAGCCTTGTTAACCTGTCAGAAACATTCTTGCTAATAGTCCATAATACCTTGTTGTAGAAGTAGTAATCAGTGATTTCTGAACCAAACTGGCAATTCAGAAATGAGTCATTGCTCGCATTGATTTTTATTTTTTTTTTTATGTGGTCGGCATCTGTGTCAGGCAGTAACAGCAGCAGCGAGTTCCCATCCCATTGTCACAGGCACAATTCAGGTCTCAAACAATGAGGCACGACTTTGACCTATTGCTATGCAAATTCCCCTCTAATGTGTGTTGATAGTGTAGCAAAACATGTTTTGACTAAGATCTGAAAGAAAGGCTACTATTAGAAAGCTGTAACTGAGCCATTTAGGGCTGAAACTAATAATTTGTTAGGAACTGCTTACCAAAACCTGCTCTTAAAAATTTCTATTAAGAACAGATTTTGGGTCTAAGGGAACCTGTATTTTCTGTAAACACAACAGCATTCGATACAGATGGGCAAGAACATTACATGTAGCTGGAGATAAGGAATGTTTCCAGGTGTTATGGAGGTCTTCTCTGGGTTTGGAGTGGCGTTAAAGCACTGACAGCTCCCCCCCTGGCTCGGCATCACTGAGGCTGGAAAAGCCCTCCAGGATCAGAGTCCAACCTGTGCCCAAACCCCACCTTGTCCCCAGCCCAGAGCTCTGAGTGCCACCTCCAGCCCTTCCTTGGGCACCTCCAGGGATGGGGACTCCAAACCTCCCTGGGCAGTTCCAAGGCCTGAGCACCCTTTCCACGGAGAAATTCCTGCTGATGTCCACCCTGAGCCTCCCCTGGCCCAGCCTGAGGCCGTTCCCTCTCCTCCTGTCCCTGTTCCCTGCGAGCACAGCCCGCCCCCCCCCGGCTGCCCCCTCCTGTCAGGGACTTGTGCAGAGCCACAAGGTCCCCCCTGAGCCTCCTTTTCTCCAGCCTGAGCCCCTTTCCCAGCTCCCTCAGCCGCTCCCCACAGCCCTGACTCTCCAGACCCTTCCCAGCTCCTTTCCCTTCTCTGGACCTGCTCCAGCCCCTCGATGTCATTTCCCATCTCTAGAAAGCTCCAGCCAGCTCTAATCCATCACTTTTCAGAGTTTCCTTCTTTCACTGTCAAAGAGAAAATCCAAAATTTTCCAGCCCCCACCTCTGAGCACTGACAGAGATGTGACTGTGAGTCCTATTCCAGGACTAACATTTTGTGACTTTTGTGCCTGAAAGGGAGAAATCCCAACCAGGAATGAACCCTCGGGGCGGGGGGAAGCTGAGCAGGGGGAAGAGGCAGAGGCTGAGGCCGTGGGTTATTCTGTACCATGTCGACTCTCTTAGTGCTGTAGGGACAAGAGCAAGGTCAGGAATTCTACTCCAGTTTGATTTTCTAAAGCCATTTTCCTGTCTGGCAGAAGAGGTTAAACTCAGGACACAGAAACATTTTCTTTTAAAGGCTTGACAATGGCTTCATAAGGATTTCCTGCTCTCCACCACCATTTCTGCTGGGAAAATCCAGTTGGTGTCAATATTTGCAGAGCCGAGAGCGGACCAGATATCAGAGATGGTCTGTGGAATGTTTGCAGTCCAAAACCAAACAGGAAGCTCCCAGGCCTAACACTGTAATGATAAAGGACAACATTCCTCCAGATGCTTGCCAGGAGAAAAGTAAAACAGAATAAATAAATGTTCATCATTTTTTCTTTGCCCTGAATAAAAGTGATTATGGAAATAGGTAATAATTGCAGAATACCACCATTGAGTTTAAAAGCAGCTGTCATGTGGACCAGTACTGAAAAAGCTATCGTGAGGCTGCTTAATGAGAAAAAAATATTGTTAATTTTCTTTGCTTAGGATTAGTTTCTGGGGGAATAGATAACATCTGAAATTCCATCTTGAGTTACAGTACTCCTTCTGGCCTGTCTTTTGTGATTGTGAAAATGCACCTTCTCAGTATAACAAATGAGTTATTTCTTTATTTCCACTCTGACACTGAACTGAAAACTACAAAAAATGGTAGAAGACAAAATAATTTTCTTATAATTTTGTTATTCAGGAGCCAGTGGATATTTATTTGGTATCCTGGAGATGATTAACACTTGGAGAGGGAGATCGAAAAAATGACATGCAACTGAAAAAAAAAGAAGGAGAGAGTAGATATTAAGTCAGAAAATTTCTCCCCTTGAGATACTCCATGAAATTCCCATATCTTAACTCTAGTTTCTTTAATATAAATTTTCAGAAGGCTTGATCTTTTTGTGTACAGAGGAATTATCTTTTATTAATACAGCCTATTAAGCTGTGTGTATTGAGTTGTTCATACTGGTGATAGTTTCTAAACTTTTAAAACCATTTCTGGAATAGCTTTTCCCTGAAATCCATGGCCTATACAGAATACATGATGGTGTGCTGTGGGCTGAAGATTTTAATTGGGTTTTAGTTTGGATCAGCTGGGTTACTCATTCTTCAAGGCATCATTTTCTAACAGAGCTCTGTTCCTGTATTCTTCTGTTTCCTCTCACTGCTGCAGCCACTGGAAGGAAATAAGGTTTGCTGCTCTTGTAAAAGAATTAGGACTTAACTCCTCCCCAATGTCCCCTGCACAGTTATCTGCTTTTTCATGTCTCCTGCTTCCTCCCTCCCGTGGCTGGGCTTTAGAGTGTGAAAAACAGGAATTTGGTGTTCAGAGAGTGCTCGGACTCCTCTGGGACTCCCACAGAAATAAAGCACATTAAAGGCTGCCAGGGACCAACCCCCAAGGATCAATCCAGAAGCTCTGAGGAGGAAAATGAAAGTTCTGTTGAAACCTCTGTGTTTGCCCCAGCACATCCAGCTGGAGATAAGGCCTGGAATGATAAGCAGCAGATAGGATCAGACCACAACGTGAACTTGCAACAAATTTATCTGAAATACATGTTTTATATACAAAGGGATGCTCCCTTAAATCAGTAGGGAACGTCCTAATCACAGCTTCAGAATTCAAAGGGCAATATTTTTCATGTGATTCTTCTATTTCTTTTTTCCTTCTGAAATACAATTTCCTGATATAAGGAGGGGGCATCTCTTCACTCTTTGATTATTTTTTTAACTCTCTGTTTTTTAATTAGCTTCTCTATTTAATTAGCTTTCCCAAATCACTCTCAGTAGTATCAGAATATTTGTGGAACAGTCTGAACTCCCTCTGGTGGTCAGACAATACTTTTGGAGTCTTTTATATATTAAACCATCAGTTCAGGGTTTTTTTCAGGGAAGGGTGGTTGTATCAATGGTTACATACTTAACTGTGAATTTTATGGTATCTCTCATCAAATTTGGTGATGAATTTGCTATTTAAAAATTTAATGTCATAGAGAAAACAACTCTAGGTGAATGACTGTGAATAGAAATTAATTGTGTTCAAGAGTTTTTATTAAAAATTGTAACCCCACCCCTTTCAATGGATAGTTTCTTACACTTTAAACAGAATCCAAAGATTGCTGTTTCCTACTGTGGTACCTCGTGCTGCAGCTTGTACACAAGACATGCACAATCCTTACTTGTTTTCCACCATATTTCTGAAACAGGCCGAGGAACAAACACCACCACAAAAAACAAAATTTAGGTAAAAGCCTTCATGTGAGCTGTTAGAAAAATCCTAACAGCAAATGTGTGCTCAGTGTTGTGGATGTGAGTGACCTGAGAGCAGTCCTGTTAGGAAGATCAGGTACTGAACAAAAGGAAATGAGTTGGTTTTGGCTGGGATATGGAATGTAGGAGGAACAGCTATCTCAGGTGGTCCTGAGCAGTGGTACCAGCAGTTCCACAGCTGCCTGTTTGCTGTTACTGCCTCTCCCCCCTGCAGTGGGAAACCCTCTCTCAGATAAGCCTGGCCTGCTGATGAGCGGGATGAAAACACTTCACAGATGCTACAGCTCCTGGTGAGTCACTAAAACAGCCCCAGCCTGCCCGGCCCACGCTGCTCATCAAACCCTGAGCAGGGCTGAAGTGCAGCAAACAGCGCTGGTAGGGTTTGGTGTTGCTTAGGAAGTGCTCAGGGTGTTGTGTTCTTCGAGTGTTCTAAACATGCCTTAAATGAAAGTGCTTCCTAAACTTAAACTTCAGGATTTGCGTGACTGCACTGACCATTGTCTGTGCTGAACAGAACTGGAGAGCTCAAAACAATCATGCAATACATTTGTGTTCTGACCTGTTTGACTTCACCAACAATCTCCAAACATAAGTTAAGGCACCCGAGTCAATGAACGCCAGCCCTGTGTCTGTTAGAAGCACAGGATCATTAAGTGTGTCATTGCCTATCAATATCACAGCCGATGTTAGCAGATAAAAAACCTTTCTGGGAATATCTTCATCCTCAGTGACATTTTCAAGCCATTCCTGGGCGAGGGCTCCCTCTTGAGTCCTGCAGCAGAGATCAACATTCATTTATTTCTCTTGGCAAATAAAGTCGGGTGTTTTATATGAATAATGGCAAACACATTCATTAGCTTTGCAATGACATTTACTCCAGAAAAGCTAAACAAAATAATGTGCTGAACGCTGGAAGCTCATGACAAACATCATTTGCAGCTCTTGGACTCTGCTTCACCTTCTTGGGTTATTTTGTTTTGAGTGATTTGCCCAGGATGGAATATCAGGTCTTTGATCTCTGGACTGATTATGTGAGGTTAGCAAAATAATTGAAACGGAGGAAAACACAGATGATATAAGAAACTAATCCACTGAACAATACAGTGTGTATTAAACTGGCAGTAAAACAATTAGGATGTGCACTCATGCAATATGCAAACATTAAAAAAGTCTGCACACAGAAACATCTAGAGCAGGGTGAGCAGCATGAACGAAGCTAATGCCAAGCTCAGGATGATAATTTAGGCCATTTCATGAGCTCATCCTCGTGTTGTTTGACTAATATCAGCAGTTTGCTCCCACAAGTACAAAATGATGTTGAATTCTAATGGCCACTTAAGTCATGGAAACAATGTAATTAGAGTAATAAATACAACTTCATGTTTTCATAATTAGAGTAATAAATATAATGCTGGGTTTCTATAATTTACCTGATTGTTATCTGCAATTTATTGTTGTTATACCCTAGCCCTTGAGGGCCCAGGGAGTAGGGGAGTGAATAGACAGAATGTGCTGACTGTCCTCAAAATTAACCTGATTCCAGAGGGGAAGGATGGGTGGGGAAGGGCTGGAAATGTCTGGGAAGGTCATGGTGGCTGCCCTATGTCTGCAGCAATGACAGAACAAGTGAAGAAATCACGGAATCCCAGAGTGGTTTAGGTTGGAAAGGACCTTAAGGATCATCCCATTCCAACCCTGCCATGGGCAGGGACACCTTGCACTGGACCAGGCTGCTCCAGGCCCTGTCCAGCCTGGGGAGTTGGAATATAACAGTGGAGAGAACAGTGATAGTCTAGGAAAACTTCAGACTCTGTGGAAGTTTATATCCTCATTCCCTTTCAACTTCTATCCTGATTTTATTTCCTGTGTGGACTCAGAGAATCCTAAAATCTGGCATTTTATCTCCCATAATTAATGTTCCTGTATTCCTCTGAAGAACTGGGGATTTTAACACATCCCTGTAACTTCCCATGCTGTGGCCAGGGCACTCCATGGAAAACCACAGCAGCTGAAGCCCTTGGCACTGTGGCCCTTTCAAAAAATGAGGGTCCAAAAGGAGAAAAGAGCCACTGGAGCACTGAATTCCCATTGACATTGGGATGACACTGTTTCAGTTTTATCTATTTTTTTACTATATTTTTAATGCAGTGAGAAGGCACTGTTAGCTGAGGGCTGGGTGCTTGTGGGATGGTATTTCTTTGTTTATAATGTGTGAGGAGAGACAGGTCGGGGTGTGATGCTACACAGCTGCTCCAGAGGAATTAAAACCCAGGTAAATGAACTCATCACATTCAAAGAGCTCCTGCTTCCATCCTTATTTTAAAGGACAGATATCCCAGGACACTGTCACCCTCCATACCCTGCAGCTGTGGCAACAGACCTAATTCTGTTTGTTGATACACATTAGAGTGACATAAATAAGTGATGTGTTAACAGAGAATACAAAACTCACCTTGTAATGCTCTAAATGTGCAGTCCTTTGTTTGGGGTTGGTTTTCTTCTTTCAAGTTCACCTGTAAATCCTGTGCTGCAGTACCTGACTCTCACTGGGGCATGTTTGGCACTCCTCATAAACTCACTAACACGGTCTGGGGATGGAGGTGTAACTTCCAGGGTAAATTCTAAATGCTCCAGATGTGCTAAAAGTGTCCAGACTAATTCAGATTATTTATGTACTGGGAGCCTGCCAGCCTAGGTGTGCATCAGTGTTATGCAGCTTTGCACCTGCTGCTGGGAAGTAGCAAATTTATTAGGAAGTCTTGTGACTCTTTCTTTTCCTTTTTGTGCTGCATAAATGATTTCTGTATATTTTTAGACATATCAGGCAGTGGGGTATAAAGCTCTTCTATAGATGTTAGATTTTTATTCTTGGAAGTGATAGAAGAAAAATTCAAGTGTCCCACTCACCCATCCCTTGATGCCTTTGCCTCACCAGGAAATGATTCAGCAGTGCTGCTGCTGATGCCAAAGCTTTGTTCAGAGAGTGACACATCAGAGGGGTTTTGGGTTTTATTTTGATATTTTTACTTTTTTGTCTTCATTAACAGTTTGGTTGCATTTTTGTGCTATCGGGGAAAACCCATCATTAATCTGTTTAAAGAAAATGATGACATCACTGTCCTCCAAGGCAGATAATTATCTGTATTAATCACAGGAAGGTGGTGTCATTGTCCCAGAGAGCCCTCCTGAAGTGTCCCATGGGGGTCACAGGCAGGCACAGAACCTTCCAGCAGAACAGAGCAGGCCAACTCATGCAAACAATTATTCCGACCAAAATTATTCACTAGCTGCTGGAAAAACAGTAAATAATTTACTCAGTGTGTACTATTTGAAAAGCTAAGCAGTAGCAAAGTAGCATGAAAACATTATTGTCAAAAAATTTATGAGATCACTAGTGGGTAAGAAATTATTCATATAAATCCTATAGGATTCACTTCAACAGCTCTAATTCAAGTTTTCTGAGCTTTTAAAATCATTGCACTGAATGATCAGCCTTTGATGTCTGTTTATCTGGGGACAGGAGTGTGGGGATCCTTTCTGGTGGGGCACAGCTCAGCTGCAGTATCAACATTTATGGCTCATTTCCTTGTCTTCTTTGGCACCACAGGCACAGAATTCCAGGAATCAGTGCCCAGAAGTCCCCTAGGTCTGATCTTTTCATAGATTTCCATTCTTAAAAGGTGGAGAATCCTATAGAAAGATGAGAGGTTTTGGCTCTGCTCTAAGCAAAAGCTAAAATAAAAGAATATTAATAATAAAAATGAAGATACTCCGTGCTGGGATCAGTTATCCCAGAACCCTGATCTCATATCCCATTCCTGGGAGCTGGAGAGAAAGGGACAAGGGGCAGATCTAAACTTGTGCAACTGAATTGGGATCCATCTTCTACTTATTCTTTCTCACTTGATGTATTGAGGCTGGTTGGGGCTTTTTTGTTTGTTTTCATGGGATTTATTTTTGGGGGTTGTTTCAAATTAGATGATTAATATCTTGGGACTGTCAAGAACTGCATCGAGTCAGTGTTTCTTGTGCTTGCAGGGGAACTATTCACTTAGTAATAGAATTTTAGTCCCCCTTTTTATATCTCTGAGACCAATAATAAAGAAATTGTGCACAATAACCCCTCAAAGTGTTTCTGTGACAAACCTTTATTTTAAACCTAGGCTTACACATAGCACAGAAATACAAACTGTGCACTTTGGTACCTGTAAAGCAGGGGGAACATTTTAAATGGGTGGGTTAGATTGGCATTTAATTTGCACTTTAAAAGCATTTATTACTAGTTAATGAATCAATTAGTTGCTCAAAGAGCACTTACTGAGATATATTGTCTTATCAAAGAGAAAGTCAGTAGATAAATACCAGAGAATGCACTTGTCACTGCCAGTGTCACTGTGTTTGTACCCACTCAGGGCAGCTGTGGGCTGCTTGATGGATAACATTGGCAGAAATCTCTTTAAAAAAAGCAAGACAATTGTACATAAATAAAACAAGAGCAAACACAGTGTCTGAGTGGAGAAGCCACCTGATGGTCCCCAGATCAGAGATCCCATTCACAGGGCGTTTGGGTTCAGGTTGGTCCTAAAGAAATGAGTTGAAGAGAACTTTCTGCACAGCAGCTGCCAAAACACCCTAAAACCTCAATCTGATCTTGGCAAAACAAAGCCAAGAAAGACTACAAAAGGCTTATAAATTGTGAAATGTTTAAGAAATTTTCAATGTTTTATTTAGTATGAAGATATATTGCTTTACACAGAGCCTTCCTCGGTATTCCGGTTCCAGCTACACACAGGATTGTGATGTCTCTTAAAAGCATTTTGGTGACTTTTCCTATCCATGTTTAAAAAAATAAATGAATTCCTTTCAAGGTCTGAAAAGTAACCTATTAAAAATCCTGACTCTTGGTTTTTAAACTCTCTCCTACTTTATAGTTTCAGAATTCCCTTTGAATTCTCCTGAGAGCAGAAGTCAGCTGTGCCTTCTCCCTCCCTGTGGTTGCTGCATCCCTGAAATCTGTTTAGGGAAAACTCCTCTCTGAGTTTTCTTTGTTTTCCTTCAAGAAATATCAGGCAATCTGCCTTACTCTCCTCCAGTAGAACTCAGCAGAAATGACATAACAAATTAGTATTTTAGTTCTGTTTGAAATGCAGGGGCTTCCTTGTTCCTTTCACCACATCTGCTGCTTTGGATTTCTGTTTTCTCTTGCTCTACCATCTGTTTTTAACAATGGCAAGATTATAATTTTCAATTTTGGGTGAAATAGAATGCCTCAGGTGTTAATTCATGCTTCACTGGTATCATCCTCTACCTTATCAGTGCTAAATATGGATCATTGTCTGACTCTGCATCCTTTTTCATCAGCAAGTTTCGTATTCTGGCATGATTTGATTCACCTTATTGGACTGGAAATAATGGCCACAGTCTGATTTCTGTCTAAACCTAGACTACAGGGAAAGCTGCCTGAACTTATGCATCCTCATTTGGATCCCAGAAATATTGCTGTAACCACGTCTAGTGTTTCCAAATGGTGAACTTAATTTTGGTTTGGAACAGCTCATTTTCAGTGCAATAGAAATACCCCTTCTGCTCATTACTCCTTCCTTATATTGTGCAAATGGAAATTCCAAGTTTTGCTGGGGAATAACAGACACAGTTTATTCTGTTTCTTACGTGGCAGAACTAACTCAATAAAAGGAGTGATTGCCACGCTTTGCCCCCAGTAATATTTTCTATGAATGGCCTATATTTTGATGCACTTTCAGTTACATTGTACATTGTGCTGCAATTATTTTGCACTATGTGCTGCTGCAAAAAGGTTCTGAATAAACTGATCCAGTGGAAGGTGTCCCTGCCATGGCAGGAGGTGGAATGAGATGTCCTTTAAGGTCCCTTCCAACCCAAACCATTCCGTGATTCTGAGATTTGAAGCTTCCATTGGTTTAGAAGCAGCCACAGGTTGTTGTCTGTGCCTTTAATTAGTTTTCCAAATTTTATTAAATACCTGTGTTCCTCCCTGCTTTCAGCACCCCCGTTTTCAGCTGCCTGAGCTGTGAAAATCCAGCTCAAAAGGACAGATTGTAAATCCTGCAAATCCTCCTGCCTGCAGTCTGAGAGTCAGGATGTCCAGTGCATCCTGGATGAAGTCCTTGGTGGTAAGATTTGGTCCTCATTTTCCAAATCCACCACTGAAAACCAGCTGTTTCCTGCACTCCAGCCTGTGAAAGGAATTCCTGGAGGAATGAGCTTCTTTAGGGACAGGTGACAACCCCAAAATTGACCAAGACTGACAACTTAAACACTTAAAGCTCAGTTTTTAGGGCAGCTCTGACGGTCATTTCCTCAGGTGCATGAGGAGACCTCAAATACAGCTCATTTCTAAGTTATTTTAGATTTTAGGAGCTGGACTCTGGTGGGACAGTGAGCTGTAAAGGCAGGAATCTTGGCTGCAGAGGTGAATCTCTGCTCCTGAAAAGTGGATTTCCAGAGAACTGCAGACAATTTTATGATATTGCATAACTTTTAAGGGATGCTGTAACAGACAATGTTTTTAATGTTTATCCAGACTGTTGTAACAGTTTTTACTGGAGGAATACACTGTGCTAAATTTGGAACAAAGTGCCTTCCAGGAATGATTTTAATAGTCAAGATAAAGATCCTGCTAGTTAATAAAAAAAGAAAAAAAACCAACCCTGGAAAACTGTTGAACATGAATGTCAACATTTTTAATGGATTGCATTTTTTATTGTGTGCTGCATGTTTCTGTCAGGGGAATATGATAATTATAAACTAGGAACAATAATGAGGGTTTGAATATTCATAGGCAATTAAAAAATGTCTCCGTGCATTTTGTCAGTGCCCGGTGGGAAATGTTGCTCGTTTTTTAGGAATAAGTGGTTCACAATCCTTGGTGAAAAATATGGGGTGGAAATCAAAACACCAAGCAGGGAACAACACTAACAAAGTTCAGTTGATGATGGGGAAGGAAAAACAAATGTTACAGCATTGATTAAAAACATATAAATGTGTAGTTCAGTGTTCCAATTGACAGTGGATACTCAAAATCATGGAATATCCTGAGTTGGAAGGGATGCACAGGGATAAATGTGGAATAAAAGTACTGCAGCTTAGGGTTTAACAGGTGTAGGGACACTTGTCACAACTCTGAATATGAAATATCTGTTTAGAATTAAAGAATAAATGCAAAAATGCCCAAACAAATATGGAAAAAAGGGGATGACCCAGTAGAAGGTAAGAAAATAAAAGGGAATGTTAAAATAACTGGTGGATGTTCATACTAAAAATCCCAGAAGCTGCACTTAAAGCTTTTCCCCACAGTTTTATCTTGGTACAGCTAAAAGTTATTGAATTCATCACATTAAATGGACAGTTTGGCTTTTAGAGCTTGTCAGATTTTGAGCAGATGATCAGTTTGCTGTTGGAGATGAATGAGCCCATGTTTTTCAGGGATGCAGCCACATTTTCCAGTGATTTTTCCTAATATTGTGCTTATTTCTGAAACTTAAATGAGGATTGCTTCAGAACTGCTGCCTCTTTGGAAGTGTTTTCCTCAGGAGATCCTTTTTTTTTTCCTGGTTTGGTGTTCAGGAGATATTGATGGCATGTTCATGTGCTGTGACATTGAGTTGTCACCAGCCCAATTTGGTTGTCATGCACGTCAGTGCTTAATGAGAACCTTTAGCAACTTCATCAGCAACTTTTCAGGAGGGATCTTGTGAAAAGAAGGCAGCAGCAGCAGCAGGGATATTTTGGCAGGAATTTTCCTGGGTCCCAGGCTGCCAATCCCCATTGGAATGACACCTGGAGTTCTCCTGCAAACAATTCCTGAATGGCAAAAATGACAGGGAAAGGTTAAGTTGATATTAGCCTCATCTCAGAGCTGATTGATGAGCTTGCAGAATGTGCTGCAGAAGAGTTTTCCCTGGCAGTTGCTCTAATCCACTTTGGAATGCTGCATTCCACTGGGGTGGCTTTGGAGCTGTGTCCTTGCCAGCAGAAAGGGCTGACTGCAATGGAAAACTGATCTCAAGGAAAACCTAAGGTTCTAAAGGTAACTAGAAAAAAAATTACCATTCCTCCAAAAGAGTAAATTTGGTAGCTTTGCCTTGACTTTGCAGCTCAGGAGAGTCAGGCAGAGCTTGCACTCAGTAATTCCAAGGTGGTTTTAACTCATTTCCTCCTTACAGGCAGCATTCTGGCGCAAGGGACAGAACTAAAATGACAAAGAATTTTAAAAATGCCACATTTACTTCTCAATATTTCTGTGGTAGGGTCGCAGTCCCGTTTGATGTCCAGGTGTCCTCACAAGAGATGGGCACCTGTCTGTGGGAGCTGTGGCTGCAACCCCTGCAATCCCCAGGCTGGGAATGTTCAAGGTGTGGCTGCTGTACAGTGATACAAACAGAACAGCCTCAGATGTCTGGGGCAGCTTTTATCTTTGTGTTTGAAGTACTTTTTCCTTAGATAAGTTCAATTTTAAAAACGAGGTGCAAAGAGATGAAATGATTGTTGTGTGTGCCAAGAGTTTCAGCCTTAAAAGAACTGTGTTTAATATTTTTCCCCCTGGGCTGTTCAGGCTGGGGCCAAGTCCAGTTCTCCTCCGGTTGACTGAGTTGTAACTGTGCCTTCCTTAATCCAACATGGACTTTTGCCTAAAGTTTTTCCTTTCTCTTTCATCCTTTCACCCCCTTTGACCCCAAGATGTGATTTTTTTGGCTTGTGCTGGTGATGCTGTGACACGAGGGAAGTGAAATGTGTCACTCCAGTCTATCCAGCTTCTCAGTCACACAGCTGAAGCTTTTATTTATCTTTTCTTTGCGGGCAGGTTCATTTCTTGCAGTGAGTTGCATGTGAGTGTGTGTGACAGTGACAAATCTCTGAGTGCATGGAGGGGACACGGTGCCAGCAAACTTTGCTGTTCCTACATTACCCTGAATTTAATGTACGGATCCAAATCATTGTTAAGTTCGCCTCTCCAAACACGGAACTGCATCAGCTTTATGTCATCTCCATTTTCTTTGGTACCTTGTATCCAGGAACATATCAGAAAAAAAAGAATTTACTGTCTTTTATAAATAGTGAATTGAAATTCAAACAGAAAAACATGCAGTTAACACATCCTTGATCCAAAATGAAGCACTGGCAGGGAGTATGAAAGGGTTTTTGTTTATTTTCCTCTGCCAGCTTGCTTAATAAAGCCCAGTAAAATATCCTTACCAACCCAGGGATTTTGTAATTACTTCAAGAATTTTATTTATAAAATCGCAAATCTGAATGTTTTGATTTTTTTATATTTTCAATGTTTCTAAAGCAAAATCAGTGCACATATGTGAGATATTTTGGCATTGCCAAATTTGCAGTTTGTGATTCAGAAATTATCAATAGGAGAATATTCCCAGCTCACTGTAAGGCCAATAAGGAAGCATTAGCAGAGGGGTTTTTGTTCAGGTAGCCATTTGTATGTTTGCATGAAAATAAGCATTTCTGTGTCCTTTTTGGGTCTCTATTTAGGATATCCAGGATCCCTTTAGTGTGAAGTCAAGAACAATAAGAAATATATCCAGGAACCTCTGACCTGAGAACTGTGGGGGGAAAAAAAACAACAAAGGCAATGTAGATAGAAAAATTTAACCAACAAGGACTTCAGATGTGTTTTAGTTTGCCAGGCTGTAATTTTTACTGGAGATGCCACAAAAAAGAGGGATCTGTATTAACAATGTGCAGTCTATGTGCTGTTTTCAGCTTTCCTCCTCAACACAAAAAAATACAGAATTGAGTTTATTACCAAAAAAATATGAGCCAAGTCCAAACCCTGATAAACTGTTTTAATTTTGTTCCCTCAAATAGTTTCCATCATATATAAATAATAAGCTTAAAAGCTGTGGCCATTTGCTGCACAACTTCTGGGAAGTCATTTTCCAGCTCACCTTTCTTTGCCTACCACAAGCCTGAAATCATCTGCAGACTCAACCTTTTACATCTCACTTCCAACTTTTCTCCTCGATGCCTTGGCAAGGCAGCTCAGAGGAAACTCTCATTCTGTCAGCAAAAATGGGATTGGCTCTCCGAGGAAAGGAACACAGAAACTCACCAGGGACTAATTTCTTTAATATATTAAAATACATTTTTACATGCCAGGATATTACATTGTTCTTTGATGTCCCAGCATGTAGCAAATGATTATGGTTTCATTGTGGCTGTTTGCAAGATGATGAGTGATAAGGTAAGCTCTGTGCTTTCCAATTCTTTGCTTCTGCTTCATGGGCCTTGATAAATAATTCATGGAGCAAAATTACTGTCCCAGAAAAAGGCAGTCTGTTTCATCAGCCCTTTCACACTTTATTGATTAACACATATAATTTTTTAATGTGCAACATCGCTGGAGTTTTGAAGAATAGGGAGTTTGTTGCTCTCTTTCACACAATGCTCCAGCAAAGACTTCAGGAAAACTGGGACAGCCACAAAAATGGTCCTTTAGGCCAAAGAAGAATAATGCAGCCAGCAGTGTAAATGGTGCTGTTACAGAGACATTTTGAGTTTCACCAGGTAATAGGAGAACACATGCAAAATTATATGAAATGGAGAAAGAAGGCTAGAGAAGAAAATTGAGTTATTTTGAAGAGTGAAGTGCTGGATCTGTAGCTCCTGTAAATCCTCGCTCTTTCTTTCCACTCAATAGCCTGGTGCTGATTTTTGCTGGTTGCAAATTTGCCCAGCTGATGTGTAAAAGGAGTGGGATCTGTGATGGAAGCAGAAGGAAAATGGAGAAAACATTTTCAAGTCCTGCATGTTAGCAAGACTTAACAGGCAGTTAAAGATGCTGTCCATACAAGCTATTTTAAGGCAAAAACCCAACAAACCATCAGTTTCTGAACCTTGCTCCTAAACTTGCCCTTAAACCCCTGCTGTGCCTTTTTCCACCACGTTTTTCAGCTTGTTTGAGGTTCTGAGTCTCTGAAGAGGAAACTCTGTTCGTCTTCAGAATATTTGAATATCTCTTATTTACAGGTGGAGTTGTACTCCAGTTGTTCCAGTGGATCCAACTCTTCTTCCTGCCACCTGAGCTGTAGTTCCTCACCCCACAGATCCTCCTGGAAGGTTTTCTCCCGACCTGGCCCCAAGTGCTGTTGGTTTTTAGTAAAGGAACAAACCCAACTCCTTTGGGATTCCTGGCAGTGAGCACTGGGCAAGTTCTGAAAGGAAAAAAAAAAATGCAACCTACTTTCAAATGGTTGCATTGTGTGAGAAATGATGGAAATTGTTCTCCCAGGTATTCTTCAGATCTTTTTGATGTGGTGGTTAGAACCTGTTTAAAAGGAAATTTCCAATACCCAGGAGTGACAGTCAGCAGATTGGGTGTAAACCTGGTCAGGGATGTTTCCTTCAGGAAGAAAGGGAATTTTTAATTTAAAGGAGCATTAATTTTGTCAAATATATAATGCAAGAATTAGAAATATTTTGGAAGTGTCAGAAAAAGTGTTCCTAGCACTAGGAACACTTTTCTGCTAGGACTTTTCTCATTTGAAAGCACAATCCATTCCTGTTCTGGAGCTGTTTTTATTTAAAATGCAAACCCATAATATGTTATTCATAGAGAATAAGGTTGTCAAGGTTATCAAGAAAAACCTTGGGAGAGCCAAAATACTTTTCTCTGATCCAACTTTAGCTTTTATTCTTTCTTGCAAAATAATTTAGAATTTTTATTCTAGTATAAATACAATAATGTTAAACACACCAATATTTCTTTACCAGTCACTAGAAATATTTCTGTGTATAAATGCTCAAATTTATGAAACTATTGTAGCGTTTCCATATTGATTTATGGACATTCAGAACACGGATTAAGACCCTTCCTTTTCCTAAAGGAAGAGCACTGATAGATTTAAAAACAGAGGTATTTTTCAGTTCAAAATGGGATGTAAAGCATGGACGGCTCAGCCCCTGTGATGTCTTTGCAGCTCTCGGTTAATATCTCTGTTATGGAATCAGGGCTGTAAATCTTTACATATCAGCCTGCAGTAAATGGGGAAAGGATGAAATTTTTATGATGGCTGGTGTGAAAGATGGGTTACAGCAGCAATAATAGGATGGTCCTGGAAGTTGCTTCTGCTGGAAAAAGGGGAGGTGTTCCTCTCGTTAATCCATTCCTTGTGGGAATGAGAAGGGAAGGCATTAAAAGGAAAGGCCACATGCCTGAGGGCTGAAGCTGAGCAGTTAATTGTGAGATTGTCCTCCAAGTGCAGCCACAATGGTTAATTCTTGCTAAGGTTCCACTCACAGCATGGCTGGAAACAGCTGGAAATAAGAATAATTAGCTGAGCAAGGCTGGAGGTGAGACAGGGAATGCAGATTGCACTGGAGCTTTGGTGTGGGATCCTGGCAAGAGTTCATTCCCTGTCACAGGAAACAATGATGGAAAGGGAAGGGACCTTAAAGCCCAACCCATCCCACCCCTGCATGGGCAGGGACATCTTCCACTGTCCCAGGTTTTCCCAGCCCCATCCAAGCTTCTTTAGGATACTTCCAGGGATCCAGGGGCAGCCACAGCTTCTCTGGGCACCCTGTGCCAGGGCCTCCCCACCCTCAAGGGAACAATTCCTTTCTAACACAGCAACACTAAATTATCTTCTCTTTTTTATTTTTAACCACTAAAAAATGTAAAAATGCTATGTTATCTATGTATCATTCTCTGTATTTTTTAAGCAGACACTGAACAAGGTTGTGCTTTATTCCAGATGCATCTAGGCAAGATTCCAGTGAGGTATTTATTTAGAAGAAAGACATTTTATTTACAAGGCCTTCAGGATGTGTTCCACTTTATGAAAAGAAATTAATGTAGTTTTGAAAACTGGAGAAAATAGCTGTAATTGCACTGTGCATGTAATGGGATTCTTGTGACAAAGCACCTGTCAGGTGATACAGACCCCTGTGGAAAAAGACACTTTTAGTAATGGATGGTTCCGTGGTGCTGTGTGCTTTTACTCAATTCACCAGCTCCAGCCCAGCTCCAACCCTGCAGGAACAAGGAGCAGCAGTCCTACATGTGCCTTGTTTATGTTGCATTTATGACTCCATGATCCATTTTTTTATGCTTTATGACTTTGGAAGCTGGGATCACATCCTACCCCTCTATGGCCCATAAAATTTGTTCCCCTGACCAGCTGTTAGATTGCTGCTTTAGGACCTATATTACCCATATTATCCACTTAGGGCTCCATTTGTTATTGCAGTGATGTGAGGGGTCTTCACTTTGTGCCTCTGGAGCTTTCTGCAGTCAATAATTTCTGCACTGCAAATTTATTTTTAATCATGTCAGGACAAGCAGCAGATGAATGGCCTTTGCTGGAAAACATCTGTATTCCACGGCTGGATTGGCAGGAGCTCCCCTCCTGCTGCTGTTTTTGGGGATAAAGTTGCTGCTGTTTTATTCTATCCTGTTAAATAACTCAGAAACGTTGTGGTAACTTTGATTGCCTTGCAATAACCAGAACTGCTCCAGAGCTTTGAAGAGCAGAAATTGGATGCTCTGCACCACTTGTTTATTATTTTATTTACCTTTGATCAGGCTCTAAGGGTGTAATAAAATGAAATGTGAATAAAATGCATTAAAGTAACAAATATTTGATGTTGTGAAGCTCAGGCTTGAAACATTTGGGAATTCTCTCAGGTTTCCCTTGCTGGGGAGCAGAGGCAGAATGGCTGCAGAGCTCTCCGTGGTGCTGGAAAACCCCGCTCGGAATTAAGCCACAGCTTCAACTATTTCAAGGATAATCTCAGCTTAAAAATGAATTTTTGGTACATATTTTTTGATCCAAAATACTGATTTCTATTGTTCCACTCACCAGAACATTCAGCCAGCCCAATTTATTACTGTGACAAGC
Organism: Aleadryas rufinucha; assembly: GCA_013397815.1. NCBI lineage: Eukaryota > Metazoa > Chordata > Aves > Passeriformes > Aleadryas > Aleadryas rufinucha. Next base: position 16,535 of record VZTH01002224.1, on the reverse strand, counting down.
TTTTTTAAAGTTTTCTTTAAAAAATTTCAAATATTTGGGGTCATGTTTGTATTTCATTGGCAAATTCACACATCAGCCAATTTCCACTGAGGGGTTTAACTCTGTTCTTCTGTTCTGAAATTGGGAAATGTCTCCCCACGTTTAATCAAAATTTATTGCAAGTGAGTAAAACATTTCTGATGTTAAAAATGCTGCTTCAACTCAGACTTAAGTGGAAACAAGCATTTATTTTTTCTTCCAAATTTTGTGTTGTAATGACGGGAGGATGGACCAATAGGATTTTCGGTTCAAAGATGTTTTCCCTTTAAGTTTTGGATTGGTTTTGAGTTTAGTAAATATAATTTAATTTTTTCAAGGGAGAAAAAACCGGAAAGCCACTTAAAGACAGGAAGAGAAGTGTTATGGAACTGGGTTTGTGCGTTGTTTACATCTTTATTTATTGGGAAATGAAAAGAATAATTGAAATGAGATAAATGTGCTGAAGAGGACCTGATTAAAAACCAAGTATTGCACTTGATCAGATCCTAGAGCTTGACCTAAAGTTGGCCAGAAAATTCTCCCATCATAATGAGCATTATCCCCAAGAGGTTCCTTTTGAGCTTTAAGAAAATATAACAGGTATTATAATATAATAAATAATGTATGTTTAAGGAAGGGAAATTTGGTTTAATATCTTGGTTAGAGACTAAAACAGCTCTACAAAGGTCTGCTGTAAAAACCCTGATGAGGAATTTACTTGCTGGAATTATGGACCTTGATATTTTGAGTCACTGATGACATCCTAAGTCAAAAAGCTACTAATCCTTGGAATCTTGGTTAAAAAAAATCTGGCAAAATAACTAACAAATAGTTATGGTAGTGTATTTTTTAATTCTCCTGGCCATTCAAGGAGCAGCCTTTAATTATGGTATGGCTCTACAGAAAATAGAAACTTCACATTGTTGATTTATGTTGATAAAACCAGTTTTGACAGGTGTTCTATTCAATATTCTATCAGAGGTTCTGCTCACCACTTACATGGGAACTGAGAGAGGACATTAAATACCTGTAGAAGATGGTTTCTTTGGAATTAAGTGGATTTGGAAGGCCCCATTTGGTTGAGTAACTTTCTAAGCTTGGGTTTTTTTGTGTAGTTGTTGGGGTTTTTTTAATCTCAACATGATTTGACAAGATGAATTCTTACTTTGTAATTATGTCTGTGTTAAATTCATTTTCCACTGATCATAATTCTTCTGGGAAATCCACTGTGTCAGGAGGAGTTTTCTGGTTAACAGATATAACTAGAGCTTGCTTTGAAATGTGTGAAATGTTTCAGCCCAAAAACAAATTAAGAGCATTGTGATTGCATATTCAAGTAACATCTTTAGCATCACATTTCATAAAGAGATCTAGTTTGAAATCTACTGTCACTTGCAAAAGGAGATGTAAAAGAATGAGAAAACATCTTTGGCATCACACAATTATATCTAAATAACTAAATTTATCTTAAATACATGAAGATTATACTTTGCAATCTGTCAGGGGCTCGTCTCTGTAACTGAGGGACATATTTAGTTTCTGAAAAGCAAAAGGCTGTTAATGAGTTGCTTTTTTAGAACATCAGTGATGAAGGTTTTTCTGGTCTTAATTTACATTTTGATGCAATCAGGTCCTGTCCTTTCCTCACCAGAGGCCTGGCAGAAAGTCTGTGGCTCTGCCACCCTTCACCTCAGTGGGGGTGGCTTTCTGAGCTTTCCTCTTCTCTGCCTTTCTTCCAGACTCACTTCCTCTCATCTTTCTCTGCCACAGCCCTGTCCCAAAATCTAATTCTTAACAACCTATCAAGGAGGGATTATTTTATACATTGATTTATGTATTGATGCTTATACATGAATTTTTCAGCTGATACAAATGGAAAAGGATTACATAAATTTTATCTCTGATTTAATTTCCTCCCGCTCCCCCATTCATTCTTGATGTTCTTTAGAATATGTCAAGGCAGCAAACATAATTTTTCCATGGGTCAGAAACATGTCTAGAGAAGCTTTATGTCTGAATATAAAAATATTTGCTGCATTTGTGACCCAAGTGAGCAGCACCAGCTCTGCAGGGTGGGCTGGGCTCCAGGACAGGTTCTCCAAGGCACTCCCAGCTCCCTGCAGTGCTCTGCACACCTCCCTGCAATGCTGAAAATCCCCAGGGCTCTTTTGTCTTCAGCTGGATGTGGTTTGGCAGAACATGTTTTATATCAGCTGTAAAGCCCTGTGGAGTGGTGATAACCTGCTCAGCTGTCAGGCAACTCCTATTTCACAGGGCTTTTAGGTGACCAGAACTGCTCATTCATAATTTATAAAATAGTGCTGGGTGTAGGGGCTGGTTATGCAGGTTATAAATGGACTTAGGATTTCCAGATAGGGTGGCTGAGATATCAGTGCCTTAACCATGCAAAATGACAGGACACCCATCATCATCTGCTCAGTATTTTGCTGATAATGTGAAATGCTGGCAATTTTCATAAGTGGTAGCACTGTCTGTGAAATCAGCAATCAAGAAAATCTCAGTTTTTCTCCCTCTTAATGAGACAGATAAATCAGCTCAAACTGGGGAAAGTGTTCTGTGCAGCAGATAGAAAACAAATGTTTGCAAACTACATGGATGACAAATCTTTGTGTTTTATAGCTCATCACGCCCCAAAATTGAAGCCTTTATGGCTGGTGGTGTGGCCATCAGGGGGGAACAGAGCCAGAGCTGTTTGGGAGCTGAGGGTGAACCCAGGGAAGCAGAGTGCACATATTTCTAGGAAAGGGAACATAAAGAGTCTCTGACTTGAAACACCAAATGCTTGGTTTAGACACTCTTCATTTGTGAAGGTTTCAGCTCACACATTTTCAGATCTACTGTCTCATCATTGTGTGAACCAAAGAAGATTGTCAGTGTCTAGACTACATCTTGTACAAAATCCTGCCTCTCTTGATTAATGACTGAAATCTGCAGATGAATTGCTTGGATTTTGTCCTTGAGAACTGCAGGAGGAAGGTTGCCAGCAGAAAACGCTATTTCTTCCTGTTAGACGTGTTCCTTGAAAAAACTGATCTTCTTCTGTAGTTACTGAAACAATATTTCTCTTGATTTTATTGCCCATTTCTGCCTTTTCCTTGAATAAATGTGTCCAGCTCCCATTTGTCAAGGGGAAGGCGTAAATAGGGGGAGCACTTTGAATGTCACCTCCCCGAGGAAGGCCCAGGCTCATCACCAGCCCTGGGCTCTGATCCCCCCAGCCAGGCACAGTAATCCCACCACCCATCAAACCCACTGATTGGAATTTGGGACACAATCTCTCAAAAAACCTGAAGATTTATTGAAGAATAAAATCCCTGAAGCTTCCAGCATATTAGAAACTGGGGCTGCAATGGTGTGAAATGCCTAAAGATCGTGTTGCCTTCCCTATCCCATAAATTTGTCCAAGGAATAGACCCTTCCCTGCAAGCCTCAGTTAATCAGGGTGTTTTAACCACTGCTTTCTCAATATTCTAAGTTTGAGGTTTTTTTCCAGGGTGAATATAAATCATTCTCCCAATACAAGCAGATTTCAGTTAAATGTCATGTTTAGATGAATTATAATGATCAGGGAAAAAATACGCGACAAGTAAAAGGTCTGGAGAGGAAAATTCACATAATGAGTTCATTCCAGGCTTGAGTTTTGGAATTAGATGACAAAGTAGGAAATAGGAAAGTTAACCATGATGGAATAACTGGTATTATTCCAGAAAACCAGTGGAGATGGTAAATATAAATCCCTGCATAAATATAAATCTAAGCATTTCCATCCAGAAAAGGGATGTCTGTGTGAATCTGCTATCACTGTTAATGTTTTAGGGATGATTTGATTTAACCTTTTTCAGAAAAGAACCAATCACAGTTGTTTCTTTCTTGGTAAAATTAACAGGCAGGGATCAGTAATGTTAAAGAATTATGGCAAACTTGATTTTTGTAATTGTGTAGGAAAACCCCTTTCTGGGTAAGAGATATTTCAGAGTACATGTGGAAATACTCAGCAGTTTGGACAAAGAATTAATTTGCAGCTCTTTATTTCCATGCTGACCTTTCATCACTGAAATGTCATGTTAAAAAACTTGTAATTCATTGTGTTAAATACATGAAGCTGAAGGAAAAAAATAGGAGTTGGTGGTTTCTCTGTGCACCCCTGAGAACACTCCTGTGAGTAAAATAATTGTAACACAATTGTAGAATCTTGTGCTGACTTCAGCTAAGAAGTAGTTGCAGATATTTCCCCAAATACACTAATTTTGATTCATCTCATTGCTAACAAATATGGATAGAATGTTATTTACTTGTTGATTCCAGGGAGAAAACATTGTCCCACGTTTCAGGCAGGAATATTTTATGTAATACTAAAGGTTTCATATAAATCTATTAAATGGGGGTGCAGGCAGATTAGCACAGATATTTCTGCAGATGTTTTTGGTGTCAGATACGACTCAGAATGAGACCCAGGAAAGCTGCAATTCCAACCAGTGCTCTCCTCTAATTTATGACATCTTTGTGGTGTCAATTCCCACCTAGCAAACAGTAATAAAGCTCTCAGATAGAAGATTAATGAGCATAATTCATGCACCACTGGACTGGAAATGGGATGCAAACCTGGCATTTGGGTACTGCAATTACAGAAAGGAGAATTGCAAATGTTCTTGGGAATGTTTTAGTCTGACTTACAAACTTTGGTAAAAGTTGTTGCTCCTCCAAAAATAATTTAAAGAAATGGAATATTTTAAGATTTCTACTCATGGATGATGTAGATTTTAATTCTCTTAATTATACATGAGGGTTGTGTGTGGCTGTGTGAGGACAGTTGTGCCTGTCACTGCATTCCCCCGAGCACCAAGGTCCCAGTCCTGCCAGGTCTTCTTGCCTCCCAATCAAACTTTAATGAAGCAAATCACTGCTCTGGAACTGCTTATCACATCTGCTTTTAAATATTTCACATTAAAAATAGACCAGAAATGTATTTTCTACGCTTTCTAATGATGTTTCCCCTCATTGCCCCTCGTTGGAGTGCCACTTTTGAGTAGGAATTTTCATAATCTGCCATTTGGAGTTTTAAGGATGAAATGCTGAGAGTGGGGACGTTTTCACCTTGACCCTGGTGAGTCAGTGCTGTGAGAGCTCTGCTTTCACTCACTTTTTGTGGCTGGTGGCTGCATCCCTGCTCTCCTCTCTAGTCCTCTCTTGAGGTGATCCTTTCCAGAGCCTTTCCAGACCAAATCACACTTGGCCCCAGCCCCAGACAATTCCACAGGTTGTACTGAGCTGCTCTGCATCCAGGTGCTTGATCTCCATCGTTCCAGCACCACTTCTGGGTTTGTAACTGTACCCAAAACCTTCCCTTTTTATTCCTCCTCATACCAGCATTAACAGCTAATTATCCTCTCAGATACCTCTCATCTTTAAAAATATTCAGGTGTGGGGTTGAGCATGTTCAGAACTTCTTAAACCTTTTTTTTTTAGCATTTCTCTTCATATGGAGGGAGAATAAATAAGGACACAAGTATTTCTTTAGGGCTTAAAAAATGTGACCCTCCTTCCCTGGATCCATTTGGGTGCTGTCCATGAGTTTCCAAGGCAGGAATTTCCTGGTTAATTCCCACTAACTTTGGCTAAATCTTGAATTCTCCCCAGCTCTGGGAAGGCAGAAACATTTGTCCTTAATTACATCCCCTCTGTGGATAACATTCTGCATGGTGACAGCTTATTTTCTTTTGATTCTTGTTATAAATATTCTGTCAGAGATATTTAAGAATCTTATCAAGGTTCAGTGGGTTCCATAATCCCATTATACAAGAACCATTACTTAGTAATAACCAGACAAGCAATAAAGAAATCAATAACTGTTCCAAAAGCACAGCCGAGGCTATGAAAATATGTTTTTCCTTCTCATAACACTAATAAGGGTGGTGGAGCTGATTTTGGTAGCTCTGTCCTACACATCAATCATAACCTTTCTGTGAAAGATAAACTCACCAAAAGCTGCACTGTAGTAGGAGGATGGGAAAGGGGAATTGTGCTGGTGTAAAACCCTCCCTGTTTAATTTTTACCAATGTTTGAATCAGTGGATTTGTTATTTTTGTGTATAAATGGTTCTGCAGTACTAAAATCACTCGCTGAGAGGCTGCACCTTGCTTTTAGCTGAGTTACAGAGCATTGAGTGAAAAGAAAACAGATTGATCAGCATCCAATCAGCAGCTCAATGACAACAAAATATCCACCTGTTGAGTGTGAGTTTAAATGGCTGCACAGGTTTCTGTAATGTCAAGGAAAAGAGTGAAGGAAATTTAAAAAAGTTGGAATGGATCTCAAAGCCCATCTCATTCCCACCTTCCACTATCCCAGGTTGTTCCAACCCCATCCAGCCTGGCCTTGGACACTGCCAGGGATCCAAGGGCAGCCACAGCTGCTCTGGGCACCCTGTGCCAGGGCCTCCCACCCTCACAGGGAACAATTCCTGCCTCATATCCAAACTAAATCTCTCCTCTTTTAATTTAGAACTGTTTCCCCTTGCCCTACTTGTTAGAAGCCAGCAAGTTTTAAAGGCTACATAATTTTAACTGCTTAATAATAGAATAAAAAGACTGTAATTATTTTGTTAATTTTTTTGCTGTGTGTGGTTCTTAATCAAAATGATTTCTTGCTTGAAACATTAACCATTAATTTATGGTTAATGCTGAGAGGGACAAAGTTTTTTCCCTTGTCAAAATAAAATTTGTTTCAAATAATAATGAGATTGTCACTTTTCCTATTTTCCCTTTGCTTCCTCTTTTGTTTTTCAAAAATTAATGTTTTCTGATAATATTGTTAAATACAAAATTGAGCTCACAGGAAAGAAAAATCAATCTCATTAATGACATGGCAGCTTTGTCCAGAACTCATTACCATGAATGTCTTATTTTCCATTGTGCATTTTACATGGATTATTTGCATTCATAGACATTCATCAACAAGTGGTGGCTGAGATGGGACATGGAACAAAAGTGACAGTGACCTTCTCATGGATAACAGAACTCAGATAAAGGATTGGTGAAGTCACCACTTAATGACAGATCTCAGGCTCCCAGTTCCAAACTGGCAGCAGATCCAAGCCAATGGCTTTGGCTTTGGGACAGGATTCCGTGGGCTCGTTTAGAGAACACCTCTTGGGATCCTTCTGACAAATTACCCTCAGCAAAGAATAATATTGTTTTTCCTTCTGGTCGAGTTTTTTGGTGCTTTTTTTTTTGGTTTCAGGGTTTTTTTTGTAGGCTTGGATTTTTGCACTGATTTTGACCTTTCCTTCAAACACGCAGCACTTGATATTTTTAATTAGTACTTTTGGGAAATTAGTACTCATGTGAATAGGGGTGGTAGAGGTCCAAACTCATTTTTCCAGGTGCCACAATCAGCAGGAGGGCAACCAACATTGCAAATACAACCCAGAGTGAATCAATCTGTGTCTTAGACTAGCCCAGAGTCAGAATGGGCAGTCAGTGGTTCAATCTCGCTATTTACAAAGCTGAGAACTTTTCTCAAGGTTGTTCTTGCAGAGTTTGTTAATTTTAAGGACACCCCATGGCACATGAGGACACAGGGCTGCTCTTGTCCCTTCCCAGGGCTCCGGGAAAAGCTGCTCTGGGGCTGCCTGAGCACATCTCCCAGTGAACTTTCCAGCTCACATTGGAGTGACAAAAATGATCTGACAGGTGTGAATTCAGAGTCAGGGGAGGCTCTTCTCTGCCTCCTGGATCTGCAGCATGGATCCTCTGCTGACTGAAATTCCAAGTTAAAAAAAAAAATCATTTGGGCTTTCAGTTTTGAGGTTTTTTAAATATTCAAGGAATTCCAAAGCAAAGACCTTGGGTTTGTTTCCCCTTAGTTCAGATGCCATTATATTGGAATTTTAATTTTTTCCTAGTGTCTGTTGACCCCTTTTTTCTGATTCTTGCTGTCTACTCTCCATCTCATGTACTATTTAAATGAACACATTTTAAATGCTTTTTGTTTTTAATATTATGCTTATGTTTTACCCAGATATACCCGAAGTAGATGTATTTATCCAAAGCAAATATACTCTTGGTTCCATGTTGGTGTGATTGTGACAGAAAAGTCATGGACTCTGTCCCATCTTCAGAAACCAAATTCCATGGAAAACACTGAAAATAGACTTGGTAGGACCTTCTGTAAAACAGCTCTGGACACCATATCTTGTAAGCTTCCTTTAAAGACTTTCTAGGAGGACAAAATTCCTTCCTTCTTCTTGCAAAGATGAGATTTCAGTTAATAATGATAATAACAATCACTAATAATGGTCACACACGTCCTTCCTTCAAATGAGTCGTTTGGCTTTAGAGACCTTCAAGTTCTTTGATCTCCTGATTTACCCAACAGCCAGCAAGGTTAATGCTTAATAAAGTGAGATGCCCTTTTTATAATCACTTCATTAAAAGTGAGCAGCAAAAGGTACATTAAATTAAAGTGTTTGTGATATGGGATCAATTTGGTGCAATCCCAGAGGTCTCCCTGTGCCTCATAAAGAGCTCTCTACTTTGAACATATCTCTAAGTGACCCATGGAGAATTTCTGCTCTCTTTAATTCGAGAAATTTAAATTGCTTTTATTGCCTGCAATGGTGGTAAGTACTGAATGAGGGATAAATGGTCCTGGAAAGGAATTAGGCTGTGGGTGTACAACTTTCATAATTCATACTCTTGCAGCATACATAAAACCAGCTGTTTGTAAATGGGAACAAAATGAATAATCCTATTCCTTAGGAAATTTTCCTTTTGCCTCCTGTAAATGGGTAGGATTTGTAGAGGTGTGAATGAGCATATTTTGTATTATCCATGAATTGAGGGCAAAGATAAAATCCTGATTTCTTGGGCCATACTAAATCCTTACACTTTATAATTATTTGGACCGAAGCTCTAAAAGCTTTTAGTGCCCTGCTGTTTGCTGATTAGTTGCCTCCAGGTGTTACAATAGTTTTTCTACTTAAGATAAATAAAAAGCAAAACTAAAAATATTTCTCATGCCTATGGTGATCTTGTGATTGCTGTTTTTTTAAAAAGTAATTCAATGATGCTTTCAAACATTTAATAGAATCAATGTCTGCCTTCACAGCTCTGTTCTCCATAAAAAATATGGGGTTTTCCTTGCACTTGGATCATTTCTGGGATCTGGAGCATTAAAAGAAAAAGCTGAAGTACAAAGGCATCTCTTTCATGCATGGCTTTGTGAACCAGGGACTTCCCCAGTCAGGGTTTGACATTTATGGGCCTGGAGCATCGAGATCTACAGCAAGAGTTTGGACACTGAGTAGAAAGCAGAGAGCAGTGGTCACTCCTCAGATGCTCTCAGGTGAAATGAACCTTTTCAGCCCCTGCTGCTTCCATCAGCAGCAGTCATTAACAGCCTGCTGTAATTAGTGGTGTTATACAGGATTGTGCACCTTCCTTCCACAGAGGGAGAGGAACCCTTCTCTTCTCTTGCTGTAACACCATTGCACAGCACTCCATCCTTGCTCCTGCAGTTACAGTCACTCCAGGTGCCACCCAGCTCCTTTGGGATGTTTCCTGTTGGAAACCCTGCAGAGCCAGACCTTGCTTTGGCCTTTTGCATTTCCCACTCCCTCAGTTATGACTGGGAGCTGCAATTTATCAAAGGCACAATGAGAGGTTATCAAAGTCTTGTTTCGGTAGAAGAAGGAGGAACATTACCCTCCAGAGAGAAATCTTTCATTAAACTTTACAGAGACCTTAAGCAGTCTCTACCCTATTTATCTTCCCTGTCTTTCTTCTTCATGCTCCAGCTGCCAGTGTTTAGAAAGCAGCACAGGGCAGAGAGCCAAAACAGGAGCTGATTTCCCAGCCAAATGGAGAAACTTCCCCTTCCAAAGCTAACGTTTGACTTCACCTTACAAAAACACATTTCAAATTGCCTTAACTTTCAATTTTTTTTTGTGCCATGAAATTGTCCTGTACAAGACCAAGATTTTTTAGGACTCAAGGTCAAAGAAAATATTCATAGAAAACAAAGGATCGATTTGGTGAGCAGTAAACTTATCTGGTTTTATTTTAATTTGTCTTGTTTAGGAACTTAATGTCATTTGCCATTTTGTCAGGTAGATATTGGAATATCAAGGAATTGGATGAGGAATTTTCTCAGTCAGATCATGTTGGAGAGGAATTACAGAGGCTAAGGGGGTACTGAAAATAAAAACCTTCTCACCTCCTCAGCTTCTGGGAAAAGAGAGTGATTATTTTAAATATATATTTTTTTAATTGCAATGTTTTTTTCTCTTCCTCCCTTTTAAAAAGATGTTATTGAATAAGAAGGAAAAGTATAAATAAATTAGACAAGAATAAGGATTGCAGGGGAAGCAAAATTATGGAGGTGTGACTTATCAAATACCATGGCTGCGATTAAATATGAATTTGATTCTTTGCAGGAAAAAAACAAAGACACAATATTTGTCCAGTCCTGACTTGGGCAATGCTAAAAAGCAAATTTTCTTTTAGATCTATTAAGTTTCTTCTCATCCCATGGATGTTTTCAGCAGGGAAACAAGCACAGCATGAACTCCCTTGGGGAGTGGTGGGATTGGGATGAGATTGGCTCTTTCCACTGCCCACATCCCTGATTTCCCACCAGCAATCAGATTTCTGTGTGCTTCTCCTCATTCCCCTTTGCACTGAACTCAAGGTGACTGTGCCTGACAGGGATCAGAGGCAATTGCAGAGAGCTCCCTCTCCTCTGCTGCACTTCTGCCAGCCCTGATCAGACACCTGATATGGACAATTCCCAAGCTAATGATCTTTCTTGGGGAAATTCATTTTCCCTCCTCTCTCAAAATGATGAAATATTCCAGGGATCTGTATCTTACCCCAATGTGGACTCTACAACAAGTGTCTGAAGTTATACTCAGTTGATTAATTGATTCTGTCATGAAGTTGTATGAAATTACGTTTCTTTTCAGTCTCCCTTTTTTCTCTGTGAAACAGTGATTTATTTAATGTCTGTAATGTGCTCGGGCCAAATCCATTTAATGTTGTTATATCTATATTGAAATCCCCTAATTTATTCCTAAAAAAGAAGGTGCTCTCCCTTTTTTTCAAGGATTTCAGCCAGAAGACAAGTGAAGCTTGACCTCTGCTACTGCACTGAGCCTTTTCAAGATGTATAATACCTTTTAATATTTAAATTCAGAAACATTTAGTTGTATTAAAAAAAAAATTAGTAAGGATTAACAAAAAATAACTGATATTAAGTAACTTTCAGCATTGGTGTGAAAAACACCACATTTATTTCAGCAAGAGGAATTCCAAGGGTCATAAGCATCATTTCCTGCAAAGTGAGGCTCAGGAACATTTTAAAGTGAGGGTTGTTCTGTGGGATTTCTCTTGTGGTCTCTATTTTGCCCAAATTCAGTCTGCTCAGGCGGTGAACGTGCAGGAACTTGAGCAGCTCTGGCTTTGTTCAGGAGCTCAGGGAGCTGAGTCAGAGCTGGAAATTGGGCTGGGAGTGGCTCAGATCCAGGGGGAGCAATGGGAGCTTTACCTTGGGGGTGCACTTGGTGATCCAGAGCCACAGGAGGCACAAAATAACTCTGAGTTTGTTTACAAGCAGCAGCTGCAGCACAGTTGAGATGAAGCCTCTCACTTTTCTTTTCTTCCTTTTACTTTAAGTGGCTTTAATGCATTTTTAAAGTGTCCTGACATTAAAATACCTTCCAAAACAGCATTTCTACCCTGACTCCCTGCTCTCCCTGCACTTGTCAGGATATTTCTGAGCTGTTTTTTGGGCTATTTCGATAAAAACCTGTCATTGTGGGTTGTTTTTTTTTTTCATTTTCTCCTCTAGCTTGCCAGGATTCCTGGCCAATGCTCATCTGTGCACGGCACTGTAAAATCTTTCCTCTGTCAGTTGTTTTTGAGTGCTCCAGAGAGCCTCTCATCCCAAAGAGCAGGTAGGAAGGGGGGTATTTCTGGAGGTGCCTCTGTTTGTGGGAGATCCCAGTGACAGATTTAGGATTTTGGGAGTGGGAGCTGAGACAGCAGTGCTAAAATTTAAGGTACATTCATATGGTGTGGCTGTCCTGGCTCACTGGATGGTATTTGAATAATGGTTACTTTATTTATTTTTGTGTCCCTAGGGAGTGAATATTGGAAAAAAAATCATTTGAAGGGGATTCAGTATCGAGGAGTGATCCTTGCTGTGGTAGCAGAGGGGTGGCAGAGGAGTGCAGTGGTTACAGCATCCCAGGAAGCTGCTTTTTTCCAGGGGAGGACACCCTTGATGGCACTTCCAGCTGAGAGCTCTGAGATCTGGATTTTGGGGAAGGTAACTCAGCTCTTGGCATCAGGGAATGGTGAACCTGGGATCTGGAGGGAGGCACAGAGTCCCACAGACCCTGGCAGGGGAGCTGTGAATACAGGGCATTTCTGTGAATACAGGGCATTTCTACAAGTGGAAGGAAACCAAATATGAAAGGTCTTGGGGAGGTTTTTCTCCACACAGTGCCTTGTTCCCAAACTCTTGCAACAGCTCTGAGGCAATGCAGGTGGGGTGTAGAAAACACGAAAAATTTCTTTTTTAATACTTTTCCAGTCCTATACTCTGGGAAATTAGTGGCAAAACAGCCGTGACTTCATCAGGAGTCACAGAGCAGGGCTGTGGGTTTGAAGATTTTCCCCTTGGAGCCCAAAGCAGGTGGAATTCATCAAAGGCAGCTTTGAGGCTGGGCTCTGTGAGTAGCTCCCATCTATTTTCAAACATGAAGCAGGTAACAAGGAACAAAGCTTTGGCTGCCACTCATTTCTGCAGCCACACTTCCTTTCCTTAATGACTCCCAGATAAACACAGGAGTTAATTCAAAATCTAAGGACATTAAGGGAAGTATAATAAGCCTTAGCATGCTCTGAACCCTGCTCAGTGATGCTGTGCTTTAAAGTTTGCTACTTAGAAATATTTTTACTGTGGAATTGAATATGTAAAAGCTCAAATTGAAGGAATAAGTCATCACTTCTCAAAGGAAGCCCACAAACTTTGTTTATATTTTCTTTTTTTTTTAACTGTAAAGTAGTTTTTAACTTAAGTCCTTTTTGTCTTGCTGCTGCTGTGTAGAGTTCCCAAATAAGCTGAAAACAGCCTTATTAATCTCTGATTAGACAGTCAGCTCTTTAGTTTTTACCAGAAAGACTTAACAAGGGCAGGAAGGCAGCAAAACCTTCAGTTGAGCTCAGAGAACAACTCGAAAGCTTCACATAATGAGCTGTTTAAATAATGTCACACATTTTGCCGTTGTCAAATTAGGCTTTTTTTATTTTCCCCATGTCTTGTTTCAGTTGCAGGTGCCTAAAATATTGAAGGCTTCACTTATTGAATTATTTTCATTTCTTTTTTCTTAAAAATGGGGAGGAGATCTAGCTAAAATAGGGTGAGAGATCCCAACATGGTTAAAGGTCTGGAAGGGCCAATGTTACACAAGGGGTTGAAATTTCATTTATATCAACTAAACCCTCCTGACCTTTGTGGTCAACACATTTACAGCTGGTTTATTCCAACTAATGTGTTTTATTAAATAATAATGGATGTCGGGATTTCAGATACCACAACTCCTTCTCCCTATTTCAGCTGGCTGAGGTTTGTGTGAGAGAAGGATAAGGATCAGTCCCTCCTGTTTTCAGGATCACTTAGGAAGTGGAGGTAAAGAACCAAAATTCCTCTGCTTGGCTCTGAGCATCTTGGTTTAAACCATCTGAACCCTGCTCGTTATTTTGGGCTTCCTGGATTGCATCAAGCAGCTACGGAGACGTGGTGCTGCAAACGTGGGGTTTGTTCTCCCTCTTGTGTTCATTCCCAACCCTTATTCCACTCAGAGCCAGGAAAGCTCATTTTTGAAGCTATTCCCACTCTAATTAGCTTCAAAATCCTTCTTGGCATGGGTGAGAAAAATCCAGTCAAGTTTGTGGTGAGTTACTTAAATTAGTTTTCAAAACTGGATGTGGAAAACTTAACAGGAGATTTCAATTTCTCTGCTGAAGGAAAAGAATGGAAAGAAGAAAGGGGAAGTTTCTCTCATGTTAAGAATCTACTCTCATAAAAATTTTCTGTCCATCCTTGTGTTTTTCACTTTGTTCCTGCACCACTAATGGTTTGTGGGAGTGAGGATTTACACAGTAAATGGAGCACTCCACTGAGCAATGTGTGGGTGTCCAGCATTTGGGATAAATAAAATTCTCTCACATAGAATTATCCGCATTATTCCAAGTTATTTCAAGTTTTCATCAATCATTTGAGATCTCTGAGAGTATCACTTTACCCTCATGTATTTTCTTTTGCAAAATCTGGCATTGTCCTGAATAATTATGGAAATGTAGCCTGATTAAAACCCAGAAAGGAAATGAAGCATTTTTAGTGTTTAGAACATTTTCTAAAGAGAAGTTGTGTCCACTTCTTATATTTTATATTCCTAAGAGGAAAAGGTAAATCTGCAAGTTTTAAAAGTTATGGAAAATCTGTATTATCCCAATTGATGAAGTGAACAAAGCACAGTCAAATTATTTTCTGCATTAAGCAATTGTGGTTGGATCCAGTGAACTTTTAAAGATGATACAGGCACGAGTAAGAGGCATTCAAAGGAGAATTTTACCATTATCCATAAGAGTGAATAAATTCACTTTCCAGGTGAAGAGCCTGGAAAATTTTGTTATTTGTTTAAATAATTAAAAAAAAAAAAGGTGGTGGTGGCAGAGCTGTTAAACTGAAGTTAACAAACGACCAGCAGGGATTCAGGACATGTCATAAAATCCCATATCTGGGAGCCACGACAAGGCCAATGATGCCACTGAAATGAGGAGTGATAAAACTGGGCTTTAATTTATGATTTGTAAAACCTGGGCTCGGATGAGAAGCACAAACCACAGGGCACAGGAAGGAGGAGTCGCTCTTGTGCTGAGGCATCACGAAAAGGCTCCAGTTTGGTGCCTGTAAAGCACTGAGTAATTCCCAGCAATTCCGTGGTGGGGCTGCTCGTTCCAGGCTGCTCCATCTGTAACTGTGAATTCTAAGTGGGGTTTGAGTTTGCTTTATTTTTAAGTTTGCAGTTCTTTGTTTCTCGTGTTTTCTCTGGCTGATAAACCTGGGAGTTTATTCTCATTACCCATGTTAATGGTGTCACTCAGGCAAAGGACATTTTATGGGAAAAAGAGGTATGAAAAAGAGGTTTATGGGTTAACACATAAAGCCTCCCCCCCAAAAACCAGATCAAACACAGGTTATAAATCTTTTTCATGATTTGTGCAGCAAAACCATGGCACTCACAGCTCTGGTGCTTCTCCTCAGCTGTCCTTTATTCCCCACAAAGAACTGATACGATGCATTTGTGTTCATGTGTTATCACCAAAACATGAATTTGGACAGGATTTTGGGAGAATTTCTCATCTGAAAATTGGTGTTAGCAGATAAGACTAAATCCTGATTTTAGAAAAAAATATCTTTCAAAGTTTTCTGTGGAAAGAGGTTTCTAAAATCACTGGTTTTCATGTTCAGCCTTGGAGGATCACAAGTTGGGATGTTTCTTCTTTCCTTTTCCCCATCCTTTCACCCATTTCTGTGTATTTATTAGACTACAGTGCAGTTAAGGGAGAGAATCATCAGCAGTTATGAAGGTCACCTTTGGAGAATAATTAATATGGCAGTAATTGCTTAATTTGTGTCTGGAGTAAGAATGTTTGGAGATAAAGCGGTTTCATTTTAGCATCTTTTTCCTCATTCTCTGCTTGCCAGAACCTCTGAAGTTACAATTTCGAGGGCTGTGCTGCAGGATCCTTCCCCCAGCCTGAGGGGGAGCAGAAAAGGGAATGCAAAAAAACGTGGTTATTTTTCCCACAGAATTTCAGGTAGACTTTGGGGATAAAAATAGAGTCATTTCTCAATTCATATTCATCTTTTTACATGTGAGGATGGACTTGTGGTGGTTGTTGGGCTGTGGATATGTCAGTTTGTCCAGTCTGTCCAATGTCACAGAATATTTTGGACTGAGTGTGGCACGAACACCTTCAGGAGTTGGAGGAACTCCCAATTCCCCTGCTGGTTTGTCCACACTTTTAAATTTGTGGGTCAATTCCTGCTTTGATTTCCTCTGACTTTTAACTTCCAGCCCTTATTTATGTTCTGTGCCAAACAAAGCCTCTCACAGCTCCTGCCTTTTCCACCTCACCGAGGAATTTGGGTGCTGTGGCCAAATCCCCGAGTCCCTTTTCTGATAAATGGCCGAGGCTGAACGTCCTCAGTGTTTTCATGAGAGGTGTTTCTCCCATTGCTAAATAAGACAGATACTAATGGTGGAAATTTCATTGCTGAGGGGGTGAATGACAGTTTAAAATTCAGTAAAAGCAGGAGGGCACCCAAAATGTTCCTGGGAAATGACCCCTCGCCTTGGAGCAGTGGAGATGTGGGGATTGCCATTATTGGTGCTGCAGCTTCTCATCCCAGCTGTGGTTTTGTT
>VZTH01002222.1:0-12400 GCA_013397815.1 Aleadryas rufinucha | reverse complement strand
ATCCAGCAATTGTTTGATCCGGTGGATAAAATCATCTATCTTCTTTTATTCTGGGGATCAGAAGAGAAAAGTCTGAAAAATTGATGCCATGCATCCAGTCCTACACTTCCAGGACAAGAAATAAGCTCTCCACAAGAGTAGTCACAGTTCAGTGTGTTCCAGCACACATTTTTTTGCTGCCAGTCCAATATCCAGAAGATTTATTGGAGTTAGCGCTTGTTTGTATTATCACAGAGTTTTAAGAGGCTTTGTGTCCTGATTTAGAAATCGGCAGTGATTAATTATACTCAAAAACCATTACAAAAGTTCTACACCTTGATTATATTTTACATTAGAAAGGAACTTGACTCAGATTTCTTCTTTGAGTTTATCCAGCTTCACTTTCCGAGGGATGCTGTTGGACTTTCGTTGGCGGAGCTAAACTGATGTAAATTTTTACAGATTGTGATCAAAGGATTTCTTGACCTTCCCTCTGCTAAGCAGGCTCTGTTCATTCGATTTTAAGACAAATCCAGTGTTTTAACGACTCTGCTCCGAACCGTCTCCAATTTATCAACTTCTTTCCACTGTAACACGGCCATAATCTCACCAGTGACAGGATTAACACAACCTTGGCCAAATGGAGGATCCATGTTTATGCCTCAAGGAATCCCATTAGTCCTTCTTGGCTCCTGCGTGGAAGTAGGAGCTCATATTTGCCTGATTATCTGCCATGAGCCTTTCCCAGAGTCACTGCTTTGTATAAGCCCTATAAAAAAATCAATCCACTCTATATGGTAATTTGTAGGATGGAGTCAACGCCTGATGGATGACTGAGCTGCTTTATTTGCTCCGTAGAATTGTGACCTCCTTGAAATACACACTATTTGTCTGAGCACTGTTTACTAAATGATCCCTGTGTCACCACACAGACAATCCCATCCTTCTTACTTAGTCCCCCACAAGCTCTGTGACATCTATAAAATTTGATTGCTATATTTTATTCCCGGCATCTGAACGAGGAGGAAAATGCTTGATACTGAAAGGCCAAAATTGATCTTTGCAGAAGTCCATTATAAATAATTATTTAGGGCTGGCCTGACAGGGCCTACATTAACTTGGAGAACATTTGCACAGGAAATTTGTTATTTCTTGATCTACAGAGGAAGGAAAACACCAAATCCATTTTCTGTTGATGCTCCAAGGCAAAGCAAGGATAGAAAGACAACTGTGTTCTCCTTTCGGATTCAGACTGGGTTAAATAAGAGCTTCAAATGCACAAAGACATCATCCTCCACCAAGAAGACATCATTACACAGGATGTCTGCTTACCTTACGTCCCTGCCTGGTCAGATCTCTTTTTCTGCTCCTTTTGCCACCAATTCTGTTCCCCGGTGGCTGGACATGGGTGGAAACGGGAGTTCATGGAGCTACAGAATATCTTGGATGGAAGAGACCCACAAGGATCATCGAGTCCAACTCCTGGCCCTGCACAGAACACCCCAACAATCTCACCATGTGCCTGAGAGTGTTGTCCAAACACTCCTTGAGCTCTGGTAGCCTTGGGGCCATGACCATTCCATGGGGAGCCTGTTCCAGTGTCCAACCACCCTCTGAGTGAGGAACATTCCCCTGAAATCCAACATAAATCTCCCCTGGACCAGCTTCAGGGCCATTCCCTGAGTTTGTATCCCTCTACCACCGATACAGTCTGGATCCAGTAATGTACAATTGCCTCTCTGATCCTCTGAACTACAAACCTTCCCAAAAATGGGCGTCACAAATTCCACATCCAATCAAGGACTAATGAATCAAGGAACAGCAAGTGGAAATCACAGTCCTGAAGTGGGGATTGGCCAGAGGTTGGACTGGATGGTCTTGGAGGTCTTTTCCAACCTCAGTTATCCTGTGATTCTGTGATTCTAAAACTCAGTGGTAACTGAATAATATTAAAGTTGGATTTTTTCCTCAGTGAAGTACAGTTTTCCCTCCTAGATCCAGATTGAAACTGATCAAAAGAATAAAAAACGTCATTAATAATCTAATGCTTTACCCCTCGCACCAGGAGCTCCCAACTGTGTGCCAACATTTTCGTCTAACTTGGCAACACATCTGACTTAATTTGGACTCACAAAGATGTTTTGCGTCATTTAACAGCAGCAGAGAAGTGGATCACAGAATTCCAGAATCACTTAGGTTGGAAAAGATCTCCAAGATCATCCAGCCCAACCTGTGATGGATCTCCACCTTGTCAACCAGACCACAGCACTGAGTGCCACATCCAGTTGTTCCTTGGACTCTTCCAGGGATGGGGACTCCACCACCTCCTTGGGCAGCCCCTTCCAATGCCTGACCACCCTTTCCAGGAAGAAATTCTTCCTGATGTCCAACCTGAACCTCCCCTGGAACAGCTTGAAGCCATTTCCTCTTGTCCTGTCCCTTGTTCCCTGGGAGAAGACCCTGACCCCCACCTGGCTGCACCCTCCTGTCAGGGAGTTGCAGAGAGCCAGAATTTTCCCCCTGAGCCTCCTTTTCTCCAGGGAATCATGATGCTTCTGGAAACAGGAATATCAAACAGCACCACCCCTTTTATCAACACCTGCAGTTAGATGAGACAAATCCCAGCTCAAGTGGGAGCCAGTCTTCCTTTAAAAGCCAACTGAAGCCTACAGTGGGTGAAGAACACACCAAAGACAGCCCCAAAGTCTATTGATAGCTTTTATTTACTGCAGTAGAGCTGTGGATCAGTGGCCTCATTTTTCTGGGTGTATAATAAGGGTTTATAAATGAGTTTATATGATGAGCTAATAAAAAGATAGACCCTGCCTTGAAAAAAATTAACATCTGCTTTAATTAAAAGTATTATTAATACAGCTGGGCAATATTTAATGCTCTGTGCGTACTGCAGAAAAATGTTCATTAGTTTTTTTAACCACTTGTGCTGATTTTCTCCCTGTTTTTCAGGCATAATCTGTATGGCTATAAGGAATTCTCCAGAGGTAAAACCATATCCACAGGAAAAGTGCTATTCCTTCATTCCAGTGTAGTGACAAGAGCATTTTCAGTGGAGCAGACTTGAGGTAACCCCGTTGCTATGGGGTTTTGACAGCCTGGTGTGAAAAGCAACCTTTTATATCAGGAAAAACAGCAAAGTTCATTCCGAGCATTCCGAGTCTGCACATCAAAGTTAATTTATGTAGAATTAGGATGTCAATTTAAAGCACGAAAAGCACTGCTAATTAACACTTTGTGGCTGCTGTTGTTCCATGGTAAACAAGGCACATGACAAAGGGGAATGTGAAATGGATTTAAGCTCCCTTGAAACAACTTTTTCTGGAACATGAATATTCAGAGGAGAAATTGATGAAGATAATCAACCTTGTGGCCTTCAAGGATGGCCAAGGACAAGGGAAGGGCTGCAGATGTCACTTATCAGGGCCAAGTGAAGGACGGGGCCATCCAGATGGACCTGGACAAGCTGGAAAAGTGGCCCATGGGAATCTCATGAGGTTTGAGCAGACCAAGTGTTGATGCTGCACCTGGGTTGGGGTCAATCCCAGCATCAATCCAGGCTGGGGATGACTGGATTGGGAGCAGCCCTGGGGAGAAGGACTTGGGGGGTGGTGGATGAGAGGCTGGACATGACCCAGCCATGTGTGCTCCAATCCCAGAAATCCAAATGTGTCCTGGGTTCATCCAAGGCGCTGTGGGCAGCAGGAGAGGGGAGAATTCTGCCCCTCTGCCCTGCTCAGGTGAGACCCCACCTGTACAGCTGCCTCCAGCTCTGGGGTCCCAGTGCAGGAAGGACACAGAGCTGCTGAAGAGAGTCCAGAGGAGGTACCAAGGGGATCAGAGGGATGGAGCAGCTCTGCTGTGAGGAAAGGCTGAGGGAATTGGGATTGTTCAACCTGGAAAAGTCTCCAGGGTGACCCAATTGTGGCTTTCCGGTACCTGAAGGGTCCAACAAGAGAGATGGAGAGGGACTATAGGGAATGGCTTCCAACTTACAGAGAGTAGGTTTAGATTGGATATGAGGAAGGAATTCTCCCCTGTGAGGGTGGTGAGGCCCTGGCACAGGTTGCCCAGAGAAGCTGTGGCTGCCCCATCCCTGGAAGTGTCCAAGGCCACGTTGGATGGGGCTTGGAGCAATCTGGGATAGTGGGAGGTCTCCCTGCCCATGGCAGGAGTTGAAACAAAATGATCTTCAAAGCCCCTTCCAACCCAAACCATTCCATGATTTTATGATTTAATCTGGATTTGCTTTCCAGACAGAGAAGCCATTTTAAAGGGAGAAGTATTTAACTTTTCTAAACTGCCCCTCTCAATGGACTCAAGGTTAAGGAACATGTCAGACTCATCAGGCTCAGTTAAAAGCCCTCTCCAATTTTTTCTGTGTGTCTTTTGGAGCATTATTTTCCCTCCCCAAACTGGAAATAATTGTCTGTGATATCCAAATTAGTCTGTGCAAATTTTATCAGGAACATTTGTAATTTAAATTGGTTCTACAAAAGGAGGGGGATAAAAAAAACCTGTTCATTTCATGCTCATTATGTATCTCAGCGAGACTGATGACATTTTAATATTAACATTGTTATGGGTTCCATATAAAAAAATTAAGTCTGCTTAATATTCCAGATTCTGCTGATTGGAGTAGTTATTCTTGACAATGGAAAATCAATTGCTATTCTAATTAAAAAGAATGGCAGAGAAATAAACAAAACAATAAAGGAATAAATATATTCCATATATTAGGTAGGAGCCTGTGTTTTCTCTGGGAAGTTCATCTCCTTTCGGAGTGTTTTTTCCCCATTGTCTGGTTTGAACTTTAAACTTGAGCTGGAAGAGCAAAGGTGCCTTAAAAAGTCAAGAAAGCACAGACAAAACGCGGTGCCTAAAGGAATATTAAAAATTCCAAGGAGTGGGTGTAACTGGAAATGGGAGCTGATCTCCCCAGTGCAGACAGACACCTTGACTTTGTTAATCCCACTGGTTTCCCTGAGAAAGTCCTAAAACAATTCTTGTTTGCATTGTGTTGCAAAGCAAAGGTCAAACAGAATTCCCTTTTCCCAACTCCAGGTAAAAATAGATTTTCAAGCTTTTTTTTTTTCTTGCTTTTCCCCCTTTATTTTCTTTTTTGCATCCTTTTAACTGGGAATGAAATTAAGGGAAAATGGGGGGAAAAGAGAAAGGAAGGGAAAAATTTAAAATTATATTTTAAATACATAGTAATAATATATAATACATGTTATATATTTATTTATATCTTTATACCTGAAAAATATCCATAGGAAAAAGATCTAGAAGTGCCAATCAACAGCAGTGGAACATGATCCAGTGCTGGGATAATGGTTGGACTTGATGATCCTAAAGGTATTTTCCAACCTAAATAACGTGATGATTCCATGATTTTAACTGCTGTGGAAACTGCCAGAATTCTCCAGTGTTTCTCCCCAAGCAATTTAAGGCCGTGTAAACAAATTCCCTTACTAAGAAAAGGAGCTCTTCTGCTTGACTCCTCTTTCCCATATTTTCCTAGGAGATCAAGACTATTCCAAGCGGTGGAAACAGTATGGGGGAAAGGCAAAATGAAAGAAAAAAGGCTGGAAAATGTTTATAAGCAAATTCACCCAGAAATCATTCCTGAGACTGATTTTACTTGATTTTCTTGTGAATCATTACGGTGCAAAAAGCAAGGGAGTCTTTAATATAAAATTTTCCAAGGAATTTTCCCAAGCAAGGAGGATCCAGTTCCCACAAATGAAGAAACAAATGACCTTGGAGATAAAAGCATTGAAAAAAAGGTGAAATTTAGGAACATGAGCTACGAGGAACAGTAGGAAGAGCAAGAGATGGATGGAGTGGGTAAACTAGCTGGGAATGATGGAAAAGAAATTCCGAGGATGTGAATCAAACTCCGAGGGGAGAGTCCCGTTTAACATTCCTTGTCTGCAACACAAGTAATCACAGGCTAATCACCCCCAAATCACCGTGGAGTCAATAAAGATTGACTTCCTGTATTGACAGAGTCAATCCCATGAATTATCCCACAAAATTCTCGTGTCTTCGTCAGGTTGAGAAGAATAATTAATGCCTTAAACAACCCAGAATTATTGACTCACTTGAGTCGGGGGAGTCTGGTGGAACTCCTGCCAAGATGCCTCCACTCCACTCACTCACAATTTGCCACACTCATGTGATTAATGCAGCCCTGCCAAGCGTTCATTGATATTTTGGAAGGAACTAAAGAAGGAATTATACAATTCAAATTTCAAGTACAACTTTACGAGGAACATCAAGTGCAGCTCCAATCCCACAGAACAAATCCCACCAGGAACTCGTGAAACAAATTGAGGGTTTCAGGGGCAGGAGAACCTCTCCGACCTAAAGTGGTGATTGTGGGACCTCAGTTCATGCAGCTGGACAAAGCAATTGTTGGTCATGGATTGGTTGCTGCCTGTAAATTCACCCAGGAGGGAAATGCCAAGGAATGGGGACTGTTTGGACTAAAGGACGTCACTGGCAAAAGAACAAACAGATCAAAACCAGCTGTGCATAAATGCAGGAGAGAAAATAGCAGGAGATGATTGGAACAACTTCCCATTTGGAAAAACAGAGGCAAAAACTTTCTGTTCTGGAGGACATTTATTAAAAAAAAAAAAGGATTTAGAGCCACGGTAGCCATTGCCAGCATGGCACCAGCTGCAACGTGCCAGGTTTATTTCTGGGTTCTCATCTGCTTTGCTGGGACAGCTTTTATGCCACAAAAATGATCAGAGGGCCCCTCTTCCACGGGGACAGGCTGAGAGAATTGAGGTTGTCTGGTCTGGAGAAGAGAAGGCTCCAGGGAGACCTTTGAGCCCCTTTCAGTACCTAAAGGGGCTCCAAGAGAGCTGGAGAGGGACTTTGGATAAGGGACAGAGTGACAGGACAAGGGGTGATGGTTTTAAACTGAAAGACCTTGGGTTTGGATTGGATATTAGAGAGAAATTCTTCCCTGTGAGGGTGGTGAGACCCTGGCACAGGTTTTTCAGAGAAGCTGTGGCTGCCTCATCTCTGGAAATTGTCAAGGCCAGTCTGGATGGAGCTTGGAGCAACCTGGGATAGTGGAAGGTGTCCCTGCCCATGGAAGGAGGATTGGAACAGGATGATCTTTAAGGTCCCTTCCAACCCACACCATTCCATGATTCTGTGATCCTCAACAAATCCCTTTTCCCTCTCACACTTCTCTTTATCAGTAGTTTCCCGAGCTTTCCACAGCCCGATCAAGTGAAGAAGAAAATTAACTCAACAAATATGGAGAGATTTAACCACGTGACTTCATTGTTATGCTGAATTTTTTCTAAATTCTTTGCCCAGCCTTCAGTTTGGGGCTGAAGGG
Organism: Aleadryas rufinucha; assembly: GCA_013397815.1. Lineage (NCBI taxonomy): Eukaryota > Metazoa > Chordata > Aves > Passeriformes > Aleadryas > Aleadryas rufinucha. Next base: position 5,043 of record VZTH01002222.1, on the reverse strand, counting down.
GGCCAAAATAGTTGAAAACCATGAGCTGGTGGAAGGATAAATCCCCTCGGACACAATCAGTGTCACTTGCTAATTGTTCCTGGCTCACTCTGACCAGCAATTAGTTCTAATATCCCGGCTAATTTAGCTCTGATGATGTGATATCACCATCAATCACTTTAATGACCCATCTGGCAAAGCATTACCAAGAGCAACTTCAACCCGTGTTGTGACTGTCACCACGCAGTTCTGCTGTTATTTCTGACTTCAAGAGCAGTCAATTCATGTCTGATTTTTATTTCCAACCAAACAGAAGTTTACACGCGTCCTGTCCAAATCTGGGCTTTTACCACCAGCATTTAACCGGGTTGTGCTGAAATTAATAATGAGAAACCTCCAGATGGCAAATCAGGCCACTGAGGAGCTGGATTGTCCTTGGAAGGAGCTCAACATTCATGGATGGAAATCCAATAACCCTAAAATGTGGGTATTTTATTCCAGTGCTTAAAACCAGGTGGGTTAAATCTGAGCCCCTGTGCATTGGGAGCATGAGAAGAGTTAAATTCAACACCATACTGTTAGAAAAGTCTGATTGCTTTAAATGTTCTTCTGGCCCCACCACTGAAAAAACACCGGAGTTTTTATTTCTTAGAATATTTATTTACTTATTGGAATATTTATCCTCATGCTCCAAATTAGACCCGTGTAAGTGTTATTAGACTGGGCTGAAGCATCAAAATTCTGTTTGGTGGGAAGCGTCAACTGTCAAATGTTTTAAAACAAATTTTGTAACAATTAAAACAGAAATAGATATCAAAATAGGATTCTACAAAGCAGGGTTTCTGAGGAAGACACAGAATTCTGGTTTTCATTATAAATTCCGCTTGTTGCTGGTGCATGATGTGGATTTTATTTTGTGGGGGCAAGAGAATCATGGAATCACAGGATGGAAGGGACATTTAAGACCATCTCATTCCAATCTCCTTCCATGGGTAGGACCACCTTTCACTAGACCAGGTTGCTCAGAGTCTCATCCAGCCTGGCCTTGATAATTAGCATGCAGTCTATATTTTTAATGAGATTATGCACATCCGTATCTCAAAACTTTTTAAAAGTTGGCACAATTATCCTGTTTTGCAGACAGGGAAAATAAGGAACAGACAAATAATTTGGTAACTCAGAGCTTGGTGATAAATCCTCAGAAATTATTCCCCTGCTCTGAAGAATTTTTGCCTTTTTGATTCTCCTTTTGCACCTTTTTCCATAGGTAATGGGATGATAGTCCCTCTCTATGTTGACAAAGGTAACAAAAATCATGGAATCATGAAAATTTAGGTTGGAAAAGACCTCTAAGATCATCAAGTCCAACCATTTCCCCAGCACTGCCAAGGCCACCACTAAACCATGTCCCCAGGTGCCACATCTATACAGTTTTTAAATCCCTTCAGGAATGGTGACTCCACAACTTCCCTGGAAAGCTTGCTCCAATTATTTTTATCACTGCATCAGGTTTGATTGGCATCAAAAACTTAAGAAAAACAGGTCTGGAAATAAAAAAAAACAGGTCTAGGACGGAAAAAATACCACAGATGAGCTTAAAAATTATCAAATGCCCCTGTAAGGGGCTCCAGGATTTTGGTGTGACACAGATCAGAAATACAGGTGTGGAGGGGAAAATTTATCCCAAGATATTTTATCCCTCAGCTGGGCTCTTTCCACTTTCCTCCAAACCACTGAGTTAGGCAGACTAGAGGGATTTTCTGCCAAAAAGAATTACCGGTTAAAGAATTTCTTGGAATGAAAAGGATCAAGGAATTAGAGGACCCCTCCCAACCAGGTGCCAATCAAAGATCCATGGAGCAAACAGGACATTGTTATTATGGGGAAAATTATCAGGAGGAGTGGAGGATTAGAGGTGTTTGAGGTGTTTCAGCAGTGTTAGGAGTTAATGAATTCCCTACAAAAACAGGCAAAAGCCTCTCTGATCCAGCTTTGTCGATTTCCTCCCATTAAACACAAGCAGGTCACGGCCCAGTCAGGACAAACGAAAACAGGATTGGAGTCAGAGTGGGAGTGTGGAATTCCTGCTGTTGAATTAAAGCTGAGTCTTTGAGACAGAGGCAGCAGCAAATGATTCAGTTTGGCTCAGCTTTCCCTCAGCAGCTTCATCCAGCCTCATTTCCCAAGCTTTTAAAGGTTCTCATTTCCCACATGCTCACACACTTCGGAGGTTCCTCTCCCAGAATAATGGGGTTAAAATAGAGCAGGAGGAACAAAGAGAACAGAGATAACTCTTGCTCTTGCCTGCAGCTGGTGGGGCACAGACACCCTTGATGAACTGCTGTGGGGTCAAAGCCCATCGTTAAAAAGGGTTAAACACTGCTCATATATTTTTATCAAGAAATTAAACAGTCCCATGAGGAGTTTCAGATGCTCATTTCAATGCCATCACTCTATTAGAATAACTCGTGCCAAAAAACTTATCCCCCTGTGCTCTTATCAGTCATGGGCCAGGAGTGACAGGTCAGAGGTCATTCCCAGCAATCAGTATTTTCCTCATTTGGGAAAGCAGGAGAGCTAAATAATGGGAAATAATATCGCTCTGTGACAGCTGTCACAGGACCCAGAGAACGCTCCTTAAGCAATTTTTTTAAATTTTTCTCATGCCAGTGCCCTCCTGGGTCTGGCTGGGAACGGTCTGATCCCTCTTTCCTACTCTTGCTACGCAGTGCTTGTGTTCTCTTCATCCATTGAGAAGAAATTATTTTACTGAGTTTTCTGAAAGAATTTTCCTGCCCTAAACTCCACTGATGGAAAAGAAAGCAGGAGCTCCGGCTGGGCTGACTTGCATGGAGACAGAACCCTCAATTTCAGGCAGGGAAGTTTATTAATTTATAGTGAATCACTACTCTTAGAGGGTGAAATGCATCTCTTCTCCCTGATTAAGAGGATCATGGAATCAGGGAATGGTTTGGGTGGGAAGGGACCTTAAATATCCTCGAGTTCCAATCCCCAAGGCCAATGGAACCTATTTTGTGTCACCAATGTGTGGCCACAGGACCAGGGTAGGGATTGTCCTTCTGTGCTGGGCAATGGTGAGGCCACACCTCAGGTCTTGTGTCCAGTTCTGGGCCTCTCATGACAAGAAAGACATTGAGGGGCTGGAGTGTGTCCAGAAAAGGGAACAGAGCTGGGGAAGGGTCTGGAGCACCAAGAGCAGCTGAGGGAGCTGGGGGGGTTCAGCCTGGAGAAAAGGAAGAATCAGGGGAGACCTTCTGGTTCTCCACATCTCCCTGACAGTAGGGGGCAACCAGATGGGGGTCAGGCTCTTTTCCCAGGGAACAAGGGACAGGATGAGAGAAAATAGCCTCAAACTGCACCAGGGGAGGTTCAGGTTGGACATCAGGAGGAATTTCTTCATGGAAAGGGTGGTCAAGCATTGGAATGGGCTGCCCAGGGAAGTGGTGGAGTCCCCATCCCTGGAAGAGTCCAAGGAACAACTGGATGTGGCACTCAGAGCTCTGCTGGGGATCGGTCACAGTTGGACTGGATGATCCTGGAGGTCTTTTCCAGCCTCAATCATTCAGTGACATCCTGGGTGTCTCTGAAATAGCATCTGAAGGTTTTACAGGAGTTCAGTCTATTTAGCAGGAAGAAAATCCACTCTCTCCTCTTCAGCTTTTCATAGCAAAGGTGACAAGGAGCCAAATTCCAGATGCATCAGAATATTCTGCCCGCACAGCTCCTCTCTTTCGAGGTATTTTAAATCCCATTTGTCATCCTGGTATCTGAGCTGAGTATCTGGAACTGGCTGCAAAGCCCCAGCCAAGCATTAATTCCAAGCTTAAATTCATTTTCCAGGAAGCTGCAACATTAAAATGAGCTTGAAACATTTTTTTCTGAGCTGATGCAATTTTTGAGTGCTCTGATCATAGAAGAATTTGATCTTTTCAGGGATGGTCTTACTGCCTTAAAGTGCATCTGCTTTGGCTGAAAGTCACTGTGTGTTGGGTCATTTTTTAAACAGAATCATTAAAAGCCATGAATTTTCATATTGATCCAAAGAAACTTCCCATTCCAATGGGTTTGGCTCTCCATTTCTATGGATTTCCTTATTGTGGGCCCATTTGGGATCACAGAAATATGGAATGGCTTGGGTTGGAAGGGTCGAGTCCAGGGTGAGACAGCTGTGCCCCTGCAGCCCATGGAGGCCCATGGGGGAAAAGAGATCCCACTCTAACCTGTGAGCATCCCACATGGGAGCAGGTGGATGCCCAAAGGAGGCTGTGATCCCATGGGCAGCCAGAGCTGGAGCAGGGTCCTGGCAGGACCTGTGTCCCCATGGAGAGAAAAGCCCAAACGGGAGCAGGTTTGCTGGCAGGACTTGTGACCCCATGGAGAACCCACACTGAAGAAGCTGGAGCAGCCTGTTCCTGAAGGACTGATCCCACGGGAAGGACCCAAATTGGAGCAGCCTGTTCCTGAAGGACTGATCCCATGGGAAGGACCCAAATTGGACCAGCCTTTTCTGAAGGACTGAACCCATGGAAGGGATCCAGGCTGGATCAGTTTGTGAAGAACTGTGGGAAAGAAGCACATCGGACACGTTTGTAGAAGACTTTCTCCCATGGGAAAGATCCCACGATGGAGAAGGGGAGGAGTGTGAGGAGTCCAAGCCCTGAGGAGAAAGGAGCAGCAGGGACACCATGTGATGAATTGACCACAATTCCCATTCCTTGTCCCCTTGCAACACTCCATGGGAGGAGGTAGAAAAATCGGGAGGGAAATTGAGCCCAGGAAGAAGAGAGGGCTGTGGGAAGGTGCTTTAGGATTTGGTTTTATTTGCTCACGACCCTACTCAGATTTTGACAGAATTAGAGAATATCCCGAGCTGGGAGGGATCCACAAGGATCATCAAGGTCTCACTCCTTGCCCTACACAGGACAGCTTCAAGAATCCCACTGTGTGCCTGACAGCATTTTCCCAATGTTTTTGTTTGATAATAGATTAAGTTAATTTCCCAGAGTCTGGCAGTGGTTGAAACTAGTGAGTGATCTCTCCCTG
>VZTH01002217.1:23778-121257 GCA_013397815.1 Aleadryas rufinucha | reverse complement strand
CCCCTCCCGCAGGAGCGGCCAAACCAGAAGAGAGGGAACTTCCTGTCTCCCCCAGGCTTTAAATATGGAAATTCCGAAAAGCGCTACTGATCAAACAAGCTGTCTATCAGCTTAGTCTCAACCTACCACAAGTTGGAAGACAACTGCATTTTGGTAGAAGGAGCCATATGCATAGCAGAGATGATGTGAGAGAATCATCCCTTCAAGAACTGGTACCCGATCTGACATCGTTTGTAGTCAAAATTATTGCTCATCAAGTTCAAGCATCTAAAAGAAAACCAATTTTGACCAAATAACTGTTGTTCCTAGGCAAAAACATTCACATTTTGAAAGTCATTATCTTTTCTGCTGCACTACTTTTAAAACGTACAAGCTTCTGAAAAGCAGAAGTGTGCATATAGTGGCAGTCTGGTGAGTCTGAAACTGTTATCTTCATTAGCAGATGTGACAGTAATTACCATAACTAAGTCATTCCAGTTTATGCTTAGCCACAGAAAAAATGCTTTGGTCAGGAAATTTCATTCTCCAATATGACATGGAGAAACTTTTCTAACTAGATTAAAGGAATAATACAAAACATTCAGATATGAACTGGTGGAAATGCTCCTTCAGTTTGAAATTGGAATATACAAAATGCATTTTGATAGGCCATGGGATCTGTGTTACACTGAAAGGAAAGATTCTTGACCAAATGCCTTTTGGTTCACTGAAGACAAAGATCTATGTGAAACTGATGACTCTAGGCCTTTATTTCTGTTAGGAAGGATACAGGGTTAAATACACCTATAACCTACACATTAATTACTGTCTGGCTAATATTTCTCATACTGCTTATCTTGCATTATTCCCTTGGTATCTTGGGCATTAAGAAGACAGTAAAACCAGTACATTCTTTGGACTCATCCTTCTTATACTTCCTTCTTTTCTTCCAAAACATCTCTAATAAGCACGTAGACATACCAGGAGCTGAAGCCACTACCAGTTTGCATTTGGATAATGTGTCCTACCTCAGTGTTTTTCAGCTCTTGGGGGGTTGTATGCACACAAACACTGATGGCAGTAGAAGTGAAGTAATGTATGTTTCATTCCAGTCTCTCACCCTGAAAATATTACTAAGACTATGGGCAAAATCAGTCTCTCAGCTATGTCTCTGATGGGAACCCAGAGTAACAGCGGAAATCTAGACTTACAGTGATGTGATTAAATATTTGGCGTGCTCAATTTCCAGCATCTCTGAAAACCAGTCCCTCAAGAGAAACTTAGTTAATTTCTGGAGCATCTCCCACATCTTTGGGTAATTCCACTCCATGGAGCAAAGTAGAACAGTGCCTAACTTCCCTGTTGGGTCTGACTGAGATGGAGTTAATTTTCCCCACAGCAGCCCTCATAGTGCTATGATTTGTATTGGTAGCTAGAAAGGTGTTGATAAACACAGGAAAGTTTTGGCTCCCAAACCATCAAACACTGTCTCTCCAACATCTGCCTTCACCATTAGGCTGATGGTGGGCAAGATCTTGGGAGGGAACATAGCCAGGACAGCTGAACCAACCTGACCAAAGGGATATTCCATACCATACGACATCTCCTCAGCAATAAAAGCTATGAGAAAGGTGGGGGGTAGAGGGAAGGGAGGATGGGAAGCGGCAGCCCATTTGTTGTTACAATGCTTGTCTTCTGGACCACTATGTATACACACCACTATACAACACTATGTGTACTGAAGCCTGACTTTCTGGGAAGTGGCCGGATGTCATCTGGTGATGGGAAATAGACTATAAACCTTTTCTTTTCCTTTGCTTTAGTGTGTGACCTTTTCTTTTGCCTTATTAAACTGCCTTTATCTTGACTCCAAAGGGCTTTTTCTGTTATTTTCTCCCCCATTCTGCTGAGGAGGGGAGTGACAGGCTTGGTGAGCACCTGATGTACAGCCAAGGTCAACCCACCACAACTTCTTACAGCCAGATATGGACTGTGATGAACTGGAGGTTCTACCTAAAAGCACAGCTTTCTGCAGACCCCAGCACAGCACCAAAGGAGAGATCAGTGCATTGTCAACATACTTTTCTTCCCCAGGAAACAACTTTGGAGAGGAGACCGCACCATACTTTGCTGAGGCATTAATAGTGAGTTACCTGAAATCCAAGGTCATTTGCAGCCCTCACTTGGCATGATTTCACTTGGTAATGCCCACATGATTTCCTGGCATAATTCCGCTAAGTGCTTAGTTCAGAAATAAGAGAGGCTGAGAGGACACAGTGCTGGATGAACTGCATCAACATTTTTTCAGGACAGCTGTGTGTGACTGGCTGAGAAACAAACCTTCAGAACCGTGCAAGAGAACACAACTTCATAAAAGCTTGCAATTCTCCAGTAAATTTTTTTACTGGAGAGGCTTGACTTCTCTGGATAGTTCCCATCTCAAAGCCTCTTAATCATTTGTTACCTTCAGAAGCTGCCCTGAAGCAAGAGCTCTTGGTCAAGGGACAATGGTGAAAGTGGAACAGGCACAGGAACAGAATTGCAGGATGTGTTGCAGGCAAGACATGAGCTGTATGAGAGAAGTTTGCACAACACAAAGTCCTAGTGCTTTTGCTGTTTTGGGAAGATAATTCCTGTGACATTATATGCCCGTCTGAGGACACTCAGTGCCACAATCTCTGTGCTGCTGATGTCCCGTGCACTGAAAATTTCAATGCGTCTGATATCCCTCTTTTTCATCCTCACTTGGGGGCCTTGGTATGGCATCGGGCTGCAGCTGGCTGGAAGATCACATTCCCTCTGCCCACTTGTCTCTGTGTAGGACAATTACCAAGTGAAGGAGCTGAACCTCAGCCACAAGGAGCTCTCTGAGAAAGGAAGACAGCTCCTGGGACAGATGCTCAGTAACTTACTACTCTTGCAAAGCCAGGATGTCATGGTTTAGGACCAGCACAAAAAATGTTCTGGTTTAAAATACAGCATGAAAATTAAACGCTTCCACCTGCTTCCTTCCAATAATGGAGAAAACACTAGGAGAGGTTATAAGATATGATGACTAGTTATTGAAAAAAATATAATAACCACAACAATGTTAATAAAAGAGTATATAAAAGAGAGAGTATTTTACCCACCGAATAAAGAAAGACACTTTGCAAAGACCATGCCCAGCATGGTTAACTTTCCAGTCAACCAGCCTGAAAAACAACAGAAAAACGGGAACAAGACAAAAGCTGGTGGGACCTGACAAGGTTCTGAAACAGGCTGGGGACTCTTTTCCTGAGCCTGACCTTGTGGGAGCAGGACTGGAATGCTCGGCAGTTCTGGCTGCAGCTTGGGCTACGGCTGCAGCTCCAGCTGCGGTTATTGTGGCTGCAGCTTGGGGTCCACATGGCTCAGCTGGGCTCCACTCCACATGGCCACTGCTCTCTCCCTTGTTTCTTTTTTTTTCCTTTTCTCAGAGCAGCATCTTGGGTTCACCAGCTCTAACCTTGTCCCGGTTCGGGCCAAATTCAAGGAAAATGTCCAAAAGGATGTCTCCTCAAAGAAAGGCAGGGTACTGCCGCCCCTCCCCCACCAGGCTCGGGAAAGAAAAATATTCCCCAGAGGAATGTGAAAGGGGAAAAAAAAAGAACTATTTATTTAACGAACACACAGGAAAACAACAACAATGCCAAACAACGAAATCTCTCTCACTGTGGAGAGGAAACCTGGAAGATTTCAGAGTCCTCACTGCGGGGGTGGTCTCTCTCTCCTCTTCCTTGGAGCTGGGTCGATGTGGGTGCCCCCCTCCAGGCCAGGGGAAGGTCCCCTGGTGGAGTTCAGATGCTCTGGTGGTTTGAGCAAGTCCAAAGGAGAAGGAAACAAAACCAAGTTTTTCTCTCTGTCTCTCTCTGAAGAAAAAGAGCCAAAAAGCTGGCTGGAAAAAGCAGGCAGTGTGCTTCCTCCACTCTTCTCCCCACACAGCTGAACACAGAGGAGTAGCGACCTTGAGGCACAGACTGCTTTGAAAAGTTTGTCTGGCCTCTTCTCTCTCCTCTCCCAGGCTCAGTTTAAAGGCACAGGAATCGTGTTTGGGCATAGAGCAATGGTAGGGTATACACATGATAAAGTCACCCCAAGACAACCTACAGAACCAAACCAGAAAAGCTGCAGCTCAGAGAAGGGGGAAAGGCAATGCCGGTGGCAGAGAGGGGCTAGCTCCACCAGGCTGACCCCTGAGCCCAAGCCCAGCAAAAGATGGTGACCCTTCCAATTCCAGCTCCAGCCTCCTGTTGCTGAACCCACACCCCTGCCATGATGTGGGTGGTATGGAATTAAACAGTGCTAGAAACTCCACTGCTTTTCTCTATGACCATGACAAAACCACAGCCTCTCCACTGAGAAAGAAAAAAGCAGAGACCATGGATTGAGATAGGAACAATTTACTGGAAACAGCAGTGAGATAAGAAAATTAACAGTAACAGCAACAATATTAATAACAAAATTATACAAAAAGAGGATGATTTACATGCAAAAAATGCTCACCAACTGACTCGACATGGTGTGACCCCAAGACACAGAATGATGGACTCTCTGTGCCCCTGCTTTTCCTGGACCACAAGTCACGCCCACCTTCCTCTGGGAAGTGAGAGTCCTGTACTTCCAACCCTGGCAGTGACATGAGGTGGTGAGTATAACAACCTAGACATGCCCACATGGGTCCAGGCTCTGCCCCCTCATGGCTACTGCAAAAAAATTAACTCTGTTCTGGCCAAAAACCAGGACACAGGAGTACAGGGGAACTGGATGGTGTCAGCACAGTGAACATGTACTTCCTTCTCTAGCAAAAATGCCCCATGACCTGGTAGGTAGTACAAAAAACAGGGCACCCAGATCCAGAGCTTTCTGGCTGGCTCACAGGCTCACCCTCATCACCACAGGTGACTCTAGCAACTATGATTCATGTATGGGAGCACACGCAGCATGAGAAACCACAGTAACAGAGCAGTCTGTCAGAGAGGAGGGAGCTGAAAGAGGAGAACCACGGGGCATATAAAGCAGAAAACTGTACTCTACTAAAATCTCACAGGATCAGAACTGTTGTTTGTTTTAAGCTTTTGATTGCAAAGTTCAGGAGCTACTTCAGTTTTTCTTAAGTAGCCCAAACCTAATGGTTTTAGCCATTGCACAGTAAGAAGCAAGAGGCACAGACTAGGAAGGAATAAAATTAAGCTGCCTAATCTGTCTGTTCAGACAAAGTGAGAACCCAAGTGTGCTAGTAGTCCTTCAGAGGAAAAGCAACAAAACAATTAGTATTTCAGTAATCTCAGGTGCTGTTACTACACTGTGAAAGACTTGCATGAATATCTGAATGTCCTTTTTCCCTCAGTATATTCAACACACCTGCTACCATAATGGCCACAAGCATGTGCTCTGAGCATCCAGTGTTCCTTGAGCACCTCAGTAACACAATGCCTTCCGTTTCATTTATGCCTTCCTTCTCCTGGTTCAGTATTTCCACTGATATGTTATCTCTTTCTAATAAAAGTCTATATTTTTAAAATATGGAACAATTAAAACTGAAGCGAGGGTAAGTCAACATGCCCCTGCCTTGAAAAAGCCTGCAGGTAACACAGGGATCAGTACTAAAACTTTTGACCTTCCTAGACCAGAAAAACACCTCTCCAAAATTCAAGGTTTTACATCTCTTCTCTTCTTCCAGCTCACTTGAAGCAGGAGCAGCAGAGATTACTGCAGAATCTGTTTCTTTCTGGTTTGTTTCTTAAAGGAATATTTTTAAGTCAGCTAAATTCACCATCTGCCTCCATCCAACCTTCCATACATGGAAAAACTGGATGAGAAATTCTCTCTGAGAATGTGAAGCAAGTGTTGGCAGCAAGTCCTATCCCTCCCAGTGTCACAGCAGACACAAATGAATTCACACATACCCTGCTCTAAGTAGAACTTACACCTTGAGGTGTGTGATGCATGTGAATTTGCATTGGCACATGTACAGCTGGGCACAGCTATCATATGAAGCTGAATTCCTCTCCTCTGCTAATCAAACATAAGCAGGGTGAGTCTTGATATTTTAGATGTGGTAAGGAGGATCTGGCCATTTTTCATAGTGAGAAAAACAGGCAGTGTCTATTAATACAAGAAATCCTCCCTCTCTCTACCTTCCTCCTTCACAATGTAAATGATTTGCTAAGAATTTATTCAAGCACAGGATAAACTGTCGTTGCCAAAACAGGGCAATGCCACAGCACTATGTAAAATAGAGGAGTATTATCAAGTCCTGGAAAAAGAAAGCCAAAACTGTCTTCTAGTAAGATAGGGATCAATAATCCCTGAAAGGGCAAAACCGAATCACCAGCTAAAAGGCCTCCAGAGGTAAGGATTGAGAGCTAATGCATCTTTTCAATCCAAGATCAGACTCTAGGAATTCAGCTCAGAAGTCAGCTTGTTTGCGAGCTGCATTCTCAGCTGTATCTAACATCACCATCCTGAGAGCCTGCAAATGACACTATGGTGGTTGAGGGGCATCTTTAAAGCTGTTAATGTAGGCCTGTCTCTGGACCCCCCTGTCTTTGTAAATCACTGCAACCACACCAGTCTTTGGGACTGCTGTTTCAGATTATATAAATAAACGTGTCTGCGTGCCTTGCTCTTAACCTGGCTTGAGGTGAAGTCACTAGCTCACCCAGAGGCATTCCTCTCTCTCTGTAGCCACTCAGATTGTCTTAGGAGCCGATAGCACAAAGGAGCTAAACGAGGACATGTCTTCTGCTGGCCAAGGTTAACAAAGAAACTTTTTTCTAATAGTGGGAATGGAGACTGCACATGAGGTCTAAGGTGAGGGAGAGATGATGTTCATGCACTGAGAGGCACATGGCAATGCCAACCCTGTAACACCAGACAGTCAGACCTTGTAGTAGGCTGGAGGCAGAGGACCAGCCTGAGTTCTGATCTGCTGTGCTGCCAGGAGGAGCCAAGAGAATGGGAAATGTCCCGAGGGGCACAACCCCATCCAGAGGGGCTCTACTAGCAAGTACACATTCAAATGCAGCCCATTGCCTCAGCCTCTCCCCATCACATGACTGAATATGATCCACATCACATCCTTCTGTATGACAGATGTAAAGGACCTGATATGTGGAATTTCACACTATGAGGCAGAGAGAAACTGAGAAGGTAACTCCACTTGGAAGTTAGCAGATTTTTGTGGGACAGAGATAAGATACGGTGAGATAACAGGCAAACCCATTGAAAGGGACCGCAGTTTTTCCACGTGCCTGCTGAAGAATGGGAAGAAAGGGTCATCCTTGAGGTTACAGCAGGCCTTCTGCTAGACATGACATCCACATTCTCACCATGTCTGGATCTATGTCTCTTCTTTTACAGATGGCCAGTAATCCCATGACCACAGAAGATGCCACTGCACTAGTCACAACCATCAGACAGAACAGATCTCCCTCCAAATTCAAGACTCCAGGACCATACACTATGCATTTTTAAGAAGTGGGTGGATCACAGAGCTGCCCCTTTCCAAGACTGTTTTGCCACTTGCTGTTTGTTTCATTTATTGCACAGTCATTAATAAAAAAAGACTAGTATCTGACAACCCTTCCAGGAGCCAATAAGAATTTGGCTTTGGTCTAGCTCTGGAGAGGTGCCTGTAGTTTCACCACATTTCACTCAATTCCATTTTGTAACAGCAGAACTAGAACAAGGAGTTCTGCTCCTTGAATTACCACTGGAGGACAAATTCTATTCATCCCCTGAGCTGTCTTTCTCCAGGGTAGCCTAAGATGCTAGATACTGTGAAGTACTTTGATACTCTGTCAGTATGTCTGAGGAATAGAAGATGGATGCTTCACGGCATTGAAAGCAAAGCAGTTCTATTTTTTAAAAAATCCAAATCAAACATTAAAAGGCTGGTAGGAAGGAAAAAGAAATGAAAGAGACCAAATCTTAGTATACTCTGTAGTGAGGTGGGAGCATGACACATATTGTTGTAACCTTGTGTGCTGCCTCTATTTCTTCTGAAATAGGAGACTGAGAAATGCTCCTAAGCTCCTGAGTGAGGGCGGGGGTTGCATTGCAGACCAACCTTGGGTAGAGACCTGGGTATATATTAGTCCAGTCCTGGCCTTTCCATCCATCCACTGGTTCTTCATGGGAGCAGTTGCAGAAGGTGTCAGGGGCCTCAGGGCCCTCCATCCACTTTTGGGAGCACTGTGATTAAATGAAAGAGTGTTTCCACAAAAATTGCATTTGGGACTTGGAACATAAATATTATGTTCACACTTGAAACAAGCTAAAAATAAAGTTCCTGGCCAGTTTTGGACACTCATGTAATGGGTTGTATAAAGTTACATCTGCATGTGTTTCTTTGCTACTATATTAAAGACAGAAACTAAAAATAGGCAGAATAAATAATATTCATCCATAGTCTTTCCTGAGAGTATCAAGTACTTTCAGCAGAGATCATCTGAAGAACAGGCATTCCTGTAGGGTAAAGATTTTTTCCTACATAAATTAAGATCAAAGAGAATTATTTTCCAAGTCTGCACTGAGTCAGGCCTCATTCTGCAAAGGAAAACTAAAACAGGCTGTATGGGTGTAAAGGACTGCATAACAGTAGATGTGGTCCTGCTAGTTTTATTACTAGTAACCTAAACAATTAATAAAATTGGAAGGAATAATAAATTTTAGCTAAATTCTGAGACATTAAAAGAGATTACTGAAATGCATTTATTTAAAAGGAAACACTGCAGAAACTTCAAGGCAAGGAATTAATCTTCAACCTAAATCTCACTATGGATCTGCTTTTTAGGGTTAACAGTTGTTCTCCTCACCTCACCCTTGAAAAAGTCTAAATTACCTGGCATTTCACAAGATAAATGGTCAATGGCATAAATTTACAATGACATTTCAGTATCTGAATCAAATGCTTGTAGGTAAACTTCTAATCTGTCTGACAGATTTCATTCTATCTGTGAAGTAGGGAGTCTTGCATTTCAGTTCTGAGTAGCTAGAAATATACAGTGCCAAAGACCTTACATTGTCTTAAATCTTTGAGAAATTAGTAAAGGTGTTAATCCTTTACAGGAAACTTAAGGGAAGACATAAACAAAAGCCTCTTCTGCCCCTTTTCTCAGTGAGGCATGCTTATCTTGACTTTTAAAGAATGAAGAATTAGTGTGTCTATAAGAGGAATTTGGAATATGGATCATATCTAGAAACCTTTGCATGGGCTTGATAGTACTAGCAATGGTTAAGAAATAGAAAGGCACATTTTTAACAACAATTTATTCCTTCTGACAACATTTCTATGCATGACTGTTGCCCACATTCTTTTTATAATCTACTTTTTATAGGGTTCCAACTTGCGGATACTGGCAATCAAACATTTTCACAAATCGTGAATCAAAGTAGCCGGCACATGCTCATCTTCAGCATCACAGTACAAAAGAAACTACTGTTGCCTTTCAGCTGCCTGCATGTTGTTTTTCTGGACTGGACTGACTGTGTCAAACATGCAGAAATGCCCAAGCTGGCTCCCTCCAGGTGCTGCCTGACCCCAGCACGGTTTGTTAGGCCAGGCATAGTGCTTTGGCTACACTGCTCTTGAGGCTGCACTGGCAGTCCCCCAGCTTTGTCAGGGGGTCAAACCAGGCTGGCAACCGTGGGGAGAGCCAGCAGCCTCAATGCCAGCTCGAGCTTTCCTGTGCTGCATTCCCAGGACTAGGTCAGTCTGCTTCTGTACATAGTGCAAGGATGTCTGAATGGCTTCTTCAGAGAGCCACTCTGCATCCATCAGACCCTTGGGGCTGCATGGAAGTTAATAAACCCAGCTGGACCCAGACTAGTTCAAGACTGGGTTTGAGTAGTAACAGTCAAGAGCTCCCTGCACAGTAGATGATAAGCTTCTAGATGGATCTGCAGAACCGTGGATCTTAAGTCCCCAAAAAGAAGTTGTAAGAATGCATTGGCAAACTTTATAAATAAACTTTTGGGAAAAATACAGTGCTTGAACCTCTAACAATGACAGAAACAAAAGCTTTCATGAATTTCCTGAGCTGCCTGGAAACTTTCAACAATTAAGTATATAACTAACATAATACATAAACGATTCCCCTATCATCATGGGTATGAACAAAATCATAGTCATGTCTTTAAGAGATCAATCAAGGCAAAGCAAAATTTGTCATAACTTAAATTTAGAAGAATAATTTACAGTGACATCAATAATATTTGCATTGATAGCTTACTTTCTAATATTCCAAACCCCTGAATCAGGACACTGTGCTGCTGCCCATTCAGTAAATGTTAAAACATAAAACTTACAACATGAGCTCTGAAATGCTGAGCTGTCACTACCCTGTTTGAAATTCTTAGGAAAAAACAAATGCTGGGCCTTCTTCTGCTGACCGGAACTTCTTCTTAGGGTTACACAATGAAGCAGAGCTTTGCCAGAAGTTCTTTTCATCTGGAGACACCCAGCCCCTTACCAGAGAGGATCATCTTTCTTATCTGGGCTACAAAGCTCCATTGCTGGAGATACTAATCCTTTAAGGTCTTGGGTGATTTTTATTTTTTCAGAACTCTGTGGCACAATGTGGCCATTAACTGTTCAACTTGCAGTCTGCAAGTCCTAACAGAATGGAGAGGAGAGCCATCTAGAACTGTCTCAGGGAAGAACATGAATCACTTGAAATGCCAAAAATAAGAGGTCTTTGGTGTAGACATTTACTAATGAACACCTACCTTGCATTAATCTAATTTCTACACAGATTAGTAGATCTTTTTTTGTTTTAAACATGGAAAAAGAGAAAGATGGACACTTACTTACAGTTGGGTCTCCAGGGGTTTCCTGAAAATGAAGAGCAGAGAGAGCAGAAGGCACCAACCTTAGGAGAGAATGGCTAATGTATTTATGAACACAAGAAAGGCTTTGTTGTTCTCTGGGTGTCCACACTGACTGCACTTTCCTTGCCCTCTGTACCACAATGAGTTGGTGAACCAAACTTTTATCAAGTTGTGGGATTTGGTGTGTTAAATGCATCCTGAACTAGATGTCATCTACAGTGAGGTCAAAGGCTGTATCACCAAGATCCCCAACAGCATCCAAATCCCATGGAAGTGATTCAGGCGAGCTATTGAATTTGTGTCCTTAGCTCCCTGTACACAGTACACATGCTCCAGACATTTGGAGGGATGAAGGTTCAAAGGGATAAGTTTTCTGTCAAGTGAGAAATTCAGCCAAGTTCCTTCAGAAAAGTAAATGCACAAAGAGAGTCACAATGTTCACACATCTCAGTACACACAGACTGGCTAAGCAAAGCCTTTGATCTTCTGGAGAAGCTGTTACCTCGGGATCTTAGAGCACTGAGCAGAAAAAACAGAACATGAATAGATATTTGCTCGCTGTGTAAAACAAACTGATTGATTTCAAGTCTGATCCAAATGTGTGTCCATCCTCATCACAAGCCCATCCCAATAGATGACTTTCATAGAACCCTTCACTGACAGTTTTGCTTTAGCATCAAAATTAAAGTGCTTCATTAAAGTACAACATGGTATTACAAGGATGCAGTATTTACTGTCTGAAATAGACATTACTCAGCTTTTCAAGGTCTGCAGATTCCATGGATAGCAGCAGATGGTGCTGTCCTCCTTGCTGGAAGCAAACGCAAGCACTTGAGCATTGCTGAGCTATATAACACTTTTGCACTACCAGCTTCACTGTGTTTCTTAACTGCTGTGCAGATTTTCAGCTAATTGGGTGAGACTTAGCTGTGGATAAGGTTTCAGATGAACTTAAGCAAAAGCTTGGGCTGTTAGCTCACATCAAACGACGCTGCTGTGCTTAACAGCTAGTGACACTTGCACTACCATGCTTTGCAGTTTTTAATAGCCATTATGGCATTCAGCGTATCCTCATTCAAACAGAAGCAAAATTCAGAAAAGAGTAACTAAAGTCATCAGAGATCTGGGAGACAGAACTGTCTGGATTAGACAGCCTAGCCAAGCAGTGGCTGCTGGGATGAGGACCAAATAACCATTAGGCAATTGTAAGAAAAAAAAGCCAGGTTTACTACTGAGTCTTGTTTCAGGTAGAGGGAGAAGGAGGTATAACTGAGAAAAATGGAATTAACCTGAACAAAAGGTCTTTGTTCTGACAAAAGGCTGACTGCACAAGGAGTCAAGAACTCATATCTCTCAGTGATGGGCTGAATAAAAGCAGGGTGACGGAAGAATAAGAGGAGAGCTGGAGGCAGGTATCAGTGGCTGTTTCATGGTCATGCCTGTGTTTTATCTCTGTTTCCAATAGAACTCTTTGAAACAGCACAACTTACAACCCTGAGAACTTTTTTAGGAATATTGATAAGGATGGAAACATAAAGATTCCTGTGGCAGCCTTCTGGAAAGCCATGATGCAGGCATGCCTCTGAACGCACGGCCAGAATGCACTTCTGGTAGGGTACTGCTCTAGGGAAAGCTCTCTGCTGCAGCACAGCCACCAGCCAGCTTTACCGGCAACATGATGATGCTTCTGGGTCCCTTCCAACTCAGACTATTCTGTGATTCTGTGACTGTTCAGGCTAAAAGGCTAAATTCACTCATAGCAAAAGTTGAGCGTAGAATGAGACCAACAGAAATGTCATGACACCCAATAAATACTGCAGATGGCATCAATGATAAGGGACCAACTTTAGAATATCACAGACATCCACTGTTTGTATAGGATATACAGGATCTTGATAGATTCTTATGTCTTACTGCTATGGGAAAGTAAAAAATAGACACCTAAACCCTCGCCTGTACAACGGAGTAGACAGTTGTCTACCTGGCAAAACCACTGTGGTGCTTGGGATCAGTAGGAATGGTCAGTGATATTCTTTTACAAAAAAATACCAAAAAAAAGGGCTTAAATTGCCTCCCTACCACCATTCTGGATTTTTTTCTGTCTCTCTTCGTCCGTGCACCAGGCCATGTGCTCACCTATTAAAAGACAGCCAGACCCCACTCTGATATGGAAGATTTTTTCTGCTTAAAATTGCCCAGGTTTCCTAGCACTTCTCCTCTTACCAACAAAGCATCCCACTGAACTGAGTCCACATTGGCGAACTAGTGCACAATCTAGACCAGAATCAGACAGCAGTTGTGGATTACAG
This sequence comes from Aleadryas rufinucha, assembly GCA_013397815.1. NCBI lineage: Eukaryota > Metazoa > Chordata > Aves > Passeriformes > Aleadryas > Aleadryas rufinucha. Next base: position 108,115 of record VZTH01002217.1, on the reverse strand, counting down.
GTGAGTGACTCCCAGTCCATATTTCTTTTTTTAATTTCACTCAACACCAAATAAACATAACCTTATTCATCTTAGAATGTGAAGGAACATGGTTTTGGCCAGTCCATTACTTATGTAAGCAAAAAGTAGATGAAAAAGCACCTTGTATGCTTAGAAGTTCTGTTGAATCAAACTACAAGTTTTATTTTCCTACCGGATAAACTTGCCATGAGAATCTTGCAGGAATCTCAGAGCTGAATGGCATTTTCATCCATTCTAAGTCTAAGATGAGAAGCATCAGCTCAATACTGTCCCCCCTGAAGCCAGAGGAAGATTTGCAAAGACAGCATATCTGTGCTGTCAGAACTTTTCCTCCGTCCTCAGGGACTTTTGGTTTTTTTCCTTCTCTCTGATTCCTCTTCTTAGGAGACCTACTTTTCCCTGGAAACTCGCCTTCAAACTACAGAACTTTTCATTCTCTTGAAAGTCCCTCTTCCTTAGTGCCTGCAGCAATCATTCCAAGTTCTGAGAGCCTGAGCATTCAGCAGCAAACTCCTATGAGGTTGTCAGTCGCTGCAGGCTAAACTGCTTGTCATTGGTCCCAAAAGTCCCCCTAGATTTTCAGTTAGTTCTGACATGTGACTCATCAGCTGAAAGCCCTGTTAATCATGCCCAAATATTCCCACCCCTCAGCACATACTAATGGGTTTAAATATATGCTGTAGTCTAGTTTTCAAGCTAGAAGCAATGGGTCAGTTTTGCTCTTAGCCTCCTACTGTTTTCAAAGAGAAGCAAATTACTTTGTTGGGTCCTGTCTTTATTCCTTCACATATATCGGTGCCATACTAAAAACATCCATGCTCAGATGCTAGATGTGCTTTAGCCTGGTTAATCTTGAGTCAGAGGTTACATGGGGTTCCCAAATACTTCAGGCACAACTTACGAAACTATGGTTAAGCAGTAAGCAGATGAAACTGTTGAAACCCAGAGGCCAGCAAAGACTTCATCTGGTGTCATTAATGTGGCAGAGTTGATGTAAGGGGAGAAATAGATACAGATATAAACCCTTTATCCAGCTCCTTGATGCATTTTAGCACTGTAGCATGTGTGAAATGGTAATATTCACCTTGCAGACAAGAGTCAGAAGAGTTGTGACCTTTGCTGTCCTTACTGTTCCTACCTCAGGCTGTTTCCTCAAGATCCTCTCAGCAGCTTTAAGATACTTGACAGAGAAGGTTCACTTTACTAGATTAATACTGGTTCATTTCTTTTCAATCAGTCACTTAAAAGAGCAGGAGCCATCACAGAAGCCTGTGGAAGGGGAAATTGAGGAGGAAGAGAGGGAAAAGCCATAAAAATGAAGCAAGGAGGCAGGTCAGACAATGCAAGATTGTATGAGAACCACTGAAAGAAAGATCAGAGTGGCTCTGGGCTTGGGGAGGCTTAACGCTGGGGAGCTCTGATAGTCTAAGTTATTGAATGTAAAAATGAAGCTGATGTTCCATTACACAGCAGGTTCCTATACAGTTTGATCTTTTTCTATTAAGGAAAGATTGGTCCTTTGAACCTGGTTACCAAATCTGTCTTGCTCTGTATGCTGACAGTGATGAACTTACGTGCAAAGACAAAGGCAAAAAGTGGGAACTGGGAAACTAAAACACTCATATCTTGTTATTACCTCCTTTTGAGGTAAAACACATGGACAAAGACTGAGGTAAGGGCCCTGCAGTCATCCCCTGCCACCTTAGCAGATCTGACAGAGGGACCTTTGCAAGAGAAAAAAAATAAATTCATGAGAAACTAGAGCTCATATTGCTTAAAAAGTTATGGGTGATAGAAATTTTCTTTAATATCTCCATGGGAAAAATATGCTAGAAAGATGGAAGACATAACAGATTTTAAATGGCTTAGATACCATACTTTTTAAAAAAAAAAACATTTTAACAGTTCTTAAGAAGGAATTAAAGCCTTACATATGTTAATATTTATTAAAAATAGAATCTAGAAAATGTTAACATGTACAGGAAGTACATTTTGCCATGTGAGCAACTGCCACCATAGACTTTACAACAAAAATTTTGAAGAACTGGGAAATGTTGGCCACTTTGGGATGATCAGCCTTCGGTGGAAAGAAAAGAAGCTAGTTGCAATCTGATAAGTCTCTCTTTCCCAATGGAATTCCCATGTGGAAAAAAATCTTTGAAATATCTTGAAACCTTTGATAGAGTTCAGGTGGATCCAGTGCCTAATCAGAGGTCAAGATGACTGCTGGCATGACATTGGTAATGTCTGCTCAGTAGTCACCTTCAGAAGGCTTCAGCTCATTACCCCAGCAGGTCTGTATCCTCTGATGCCTGTGACTCTTCCGGAATTGACTTGCAATTGCAGTCAGTGCCTCCTTCACCTATGGAATNGGTGTTTGTTTGCCTTGTTATACATATATATTAGTAAAGAACTGTTATTCCTATTCCTCATGCCTTTGCCTGAAAGCCCCTTAATTTCAAAATTATAGTAATCTGAAGGGAAGGGGGTTGCATTTTCTATTCCAAGGGAGGTTCCTGCCTTCCTTACAGACACCTGTCTTTTAAAACCACGACAGGAATATATGGGGGCTTGAAATGAAGAATCAGAGCAGCATTTGAAATGCTGGCCAGTTTGTACATGCAGGGGTATAAGACTGTGGGGTTTTCTGTTCTTTTTCTAATCCTTCCTGAAAAGTCATTAGTGTTTCTTGACTATTGCTAAACAGTGAGGTACATTTTCGTAGAAGCTGTTGTGGTTTAACCTCAGCCAGCAGTCAAGCCCCAAGCAGCAACCTGCTCACTCCCCCACTTGTGGGATCAGGGAGAGAACTAGAAGGGTAAAAAGCTAGAAAACTTGTTGGTTGAAATAAAGACAGTTTAATACGGAAAACAAAAGCCACACATGTAAGCAAAGCAAAACAAGGAATTAATTCACTGCTCCCCATGGGCAGGCAGGTGTTCAGCCATCTCCAGGAAAGCAGGGCCCCATTGCACATAATNGCGCCACGCGGCCCGGGCCCGGCACACCGTGGCACGGAGGCGCCGCCCGGAGCCAGTTTTCATGGAATCATCCACTGGCCTGGGCTGGAAACGAGCTTAAACATCGTCTAGTTCCAACCCCTCGGCGTTGACAGGCNACCATCACTCCAAACATCCCCCCCCTCCTTTCCCCCGCTTTGTATACTGAGCATGATGTCACATGGTCTGGAATAGCCCTCTGGGCAGTTGGGGTCACCTGTCTTGGATGTGTCTCCTTCCAACCTCCCACGCACCNATTCAACCTGGCCTTAAACACTTCCAGGGATGGGGCATGCACAGCTGCTCTGGGCAACCTGTTCCAGTGTCTCACCACCCTCACAGCAAAGAATTTTTTACTAATGTCTAATCTGAACCTATTCGCTCTCACTTTGACGTCATTCCCCCTTGTCCCATCACTACATAATCTTAGAAAAGGTGTCTCTCCAGCTTTCCGNCCACTGGGAAGAAAACTAACTCTACCCCACCCCAAGCAGCACAGGAGCGTACACCAAGCCTGCAGGACCTTGCACTGGGGCTCGGAGAGGGCGGGCAGCGCTCGGTGCCCGGCCCTGGGCTACGGGAGCTCTCACCCCCGGCAGGCCCCNTACTGGAAGGCCACAATTGGGTCATCCTAATGCCTTCTCTTTTCCAAGCTGAACAGTCCCAATTCTTTTAGCCTTTCCTCAAAGGAGAGGTGGTCCATCCCTCTAATTAACTTGGTGGCCTTCCTTTGGACTCGCTCAAAGGTCCATGTCCTTCTTGTGCTGTGGACACCAGAACTGGAGGCAGGTGGGGTCTCACCAGAGCTACTCTTCCCACAACTAGTTCATTGTTGCTTTCCTGTGAAGAGCTACCAGCAGGAGCACCATTTTAACTGTTGTACAATGTTCCTCCAGCACCTAGGTCCAGCGGCTGGTGGGTCAGCTAGCAGTGGCTGTGGCATGTTTTGTGCTGGACTCAATGGGGCTGTGGCTGAGGAACTGAAGATACCCGACAACTGGTCCATGCTGATGTGACAACTCTGCCATTGCTTGTTGGCACACATGTGTGATGTGTACGGAGAGGTGTCACTGCTGCAGGACAGTCTTAGTATCTCTTAGACCCGCTGAAGTTACTGCAGCTGATCCACAGACCTGAGTGTAGATACTCTGCATTTCTGGGGCTGTTGTTTAAAATACATCATGTCCTAGGATGCTCTTCAGTGGCTCCAAGTCTGTTGACCAACTGTTCACCATTCCCTGGCTATACCAGTGAAAAATATCCATGCCTCTCTCTCCCCCTCAGCCCCAAGAAATCTTTTTTGAAGGTTTTTTTTCAGCTGAAGAGGCATAAAATGAAATACCAACATTTGCAGACTCAGAATTAAGGCCAGAGAGTCGTGAACAGCAAACGATTTTATAGTCGCAAAAAAAAAAAAAAAAGAAAAAAGGGGGGTTTTTTTTTTGCATTACACAATTATTGTTACATAACAGAAAACAAGATTTGCAGCATCCCAGATTTTCCTTTGAAATGAGCTTCCTGGCTTATCAGCAGGCAGATGCTCTATGGTCAGTTAAGCTGGATCAGGAGTGAGAAGTTTCTCACATGTTTCCAGAGTGGAAAATAAGGCAGAGAGAACAATGGGATCTCAGGGTACCTGATGGCAGATAGAGAAGGTCCTGCTTCACTGTCCTTACAGCACCGTTTGTTGTACAGGGAAAGTGTACTTTGGAGTAGAGGAGTAGCACATACATACTGTTCAGTATCTTTGGTGTTTTCTTCCCACAGTGTCTTGGGCTTGCATATGTTACACGTGGATCTTTATCTTGTGCAAAGTGCTGTCGTGTGTTAGTCACGCATTACTATTCCACTTAGGTTTGCACAGAATCAGATGCCCAACTAAACTGATTTGTTCAATTATCGCCCTTAAGTTTCTAGATTAGCTACAGCCATCAAAAATCTTCTGTAAGAAAACAACATAATCAAATAGAGATGGGAACTGGCCTGCAGCAGGTGTCACTTTTATTTATTTGAGTGTCCACTTAAACTCCAGAGCAACAACAATGTGGCAGCCTGATTGTACCTTTACACTAGGAAAAACGTGCAGGGAGATTGGATGGTTTCTTTCAGCTGAAGAGTTTGAGACCACATTTTCATTCCAGAAGGGCTTGATAAATAAAATTATTTATTTTGCCAAACACAAAATCAAAAGAGATTGAATCTCTGGGAAGGAACTAGATGCAACCTTCTGTCCTACTATGTGGCCTGATGCAACTAAAATTGAATGAAGATTTTGGTCACAGGCAAGCAGTGTGGTACAGGGATGTAGTTGCAGTTTGTTTTGTGCAGATCTCTGAGCATTTTCAGATCAATAAAGCTTTTTTAAGCTTGGTGGCAGCATTTGTCCCTTTGCTGGGAATTCAGGGATAAACTCTGGTAAGACACTGAGCAGGGGCAGTCGGGGAGTGGAACATGAATTGCTCTGCTGATCCTGCACCTGTGAAATGGTGCAGAAGGAAATGGTTTGGCTAGCATAAATTAAGGCAGCTCTGAGACTCATCTAACATACCTCAGGAATTCAGCCTGCCAGCACAAAATTAGACAGTGTAAAAAGCTGGCTAAACACTACGTATCTTCCATAGCTTCTGAGAGTGACACAGCCAAGTGACATTGTCAGAGCTCTTCAATATTAGAAAGAAAATAACAGTTTAAGTAATATGTTTTGAAAACCCAACATGCACACCAGGGTACTTAATGTGTTAGCTAGTTTAGATGAACCTTTGGATGTCTTGCAAGGAAAATAATCTTTTTGTAATGAATCCCATCCAGCAGGAGACCCAATTCAGACTAATTTCGTAGGAACCACCGCAATACTTAGGACAACTGATAGGACATTATAAATACATCACTAAATAGAATCTCTGGAAATCTCAAAGTATAAAGACTAATCTTTTATGACAAACTATCTCAGCTTGTTCACATTGAAGATCTTTGATCTGTCTAGTTGAACTGGCCTACAGGTTTTTGGCTTTAGCTGCAAAGGAGGAATCTCGCGGGCTGCCAAAGTAGGTACACTGATCCTAGTCTTCCTCTTTTAAACTTAAATCAATAGCTCTTTGTTCCAGTAGCCTCCCATCCATATAGGGAGTGTATCAGTGGACATGCACCCTATGCAAAAGGGCTTCTTGCAGCCATGCACGAAATCAAGCATCATAGGACTGGGAGCATGCCATGTACAAGGTACTGGTCAGTGCAACTCGGATGCTTCAGGCCCCTCACGTAGATCTGTTACAGCAAAGTTACAGAATCTGAAGAGATGATGGAGTGAAAATTTGCAAGGACAAAATTTAATTTTTTCAGCATGAAGCAGCAGATTCGAGTTAATTGACTGCTGCTAATGGTTTTTACAAGACACTGGTAAAGGTCAAGATCATAATAGACATTTCAGCTCCTGAAGATTGATGTTATAGTTATTCTTTTCTTCTTAAGCGGGCGAGTCCTTATCTATCAACAATACTGAAGCTCTTCTATAGTTTCTTAATCCAGAGAGCCCAACCAAAAAGATTTCCTTCTGAATTTGGCCCAACAGAAAATTCATTCCTTGTCACCCTCTTTCTTGTAGGCTGCTGAGATGGCAGCCAGACGCATTCCACAGACCCGACAGATTGGTCTTCCAGACATTTCATGAAGACCTTAGTTACCTCATTGACATGCAATTAGCTGTGCAACTCTCAAGGGACAAATATGCCAGCTTTCAAAGCCTTATGGGAAGGGGGTACCTGATCACGTTACAGGAGGACAAGAAAATAATGTTCTGCCATGTAATCTTATTTACAGGATCCCCCTTTCAGGAAACTGAGTACATGCACTCCATGGTGGTCTGCGTCTCCATCTGGGGTCATGGGATAAAGTGGTCATAAAAGGGAGAAGGTCTTCAGGATTTGATCCTCCATAAGGGACTGAGACTAGATCTAATCATGATCTTCCTCTGTAAGGGAAGATCAAGCCATTTCAACTGTCCTCTTTGCCAGTGGGTTTCCAGTGGGTTTCTCCCCACCCCATCTTTTTGTGGATCTGCAGTGGGAGCCAGGTACACGCGGTACGGTCGCTGAGGACTCAAGCAGCGAGCGCGGTTCGAGTCGAGGGCGTTGCAGAGCGCTCAGCGCCGCGCCCGGCCCTCCCTCGAGTAACCGCGAGGGCACGGACGTGTCCATGCACAGGCCCCTGTGGGCAAGTGTCTACGCCTTAGCAGCAGCAGGAAACTTGCTTCTCCACCCTAGAGCTGCACTTTTGCCTGCTTTTCCCCCCTTCCAAGCGAGCAGAGGGCGCTCCGCCCTCAGAAGTGGGACTTCGGCACATTCCTGGGATGTAGCTAAACCACACGCACACATGCACACCCTAGGAGACAAAAAACCCGAGCTCAAAACTGCGAGCTGGGAAAAGGGTGGTTGAAAGCCTCGGAAACCCGGGCAGGCAGCAGCCAGCGAGGCGGGCAGGGTGCAGGACCCCCGGGCGGCTCAGCGCCCGCGCCCCGCCAAGGGCACCCTGTGGCTGGTCCCCGCACCGCCCAGCGGGATATTCCGACTCCCACCTTATTGTGCGGCGCACCGGAGGAGCCACAATGCGAGCTACTCTCTGGGGGGATGGGGGTGGGAGGTGGGGGGTGGAGACAGACACAGGCGGAGTCAGGGCTCAAATTCTTGAACCTTTCACATCCTTTCTGTAATTTGAAACATACTTGTTCCCATGCCAGAACCTTTTTTCCTTTTCTTTTTTTTTTCCTTTTTCTTTTTAAAATTCCTTCCTCGAGGCTGTGGAAATACATTCAGAGAAAAAAAAAAGAAAGAGAGAGAGAGAGAAAGAAAGTAAGAAAAGAAACGAAGGAAAAAAGCAAGTCCACTACTTATCAGAGGCTCCAAAACAAAACAGAGAAACGTGAGAGCACGGCCCTCCCTAAGCACAACTGCTCGCGGGCTCAGATTTCCTTTCGGAGGGGTCATGGCTGCTGCAGTCACGGGTTTGGAACGCAGCTGGTCCTGCCTGCAACAAGGAGAAAAAATCCCGGCTCTTCTGCAAACGGCATTTGCCTCCTTTCGCTTCACAAGCTCATTGTGCCCAGACGAAAGGAAGCCACTTGCAAAACGCTTGGAGCACTGGATTCCGGTCATCTTCAGTGGGTCATTCCCCCTCACCACTCCCAGCCCCTTCCATCCACCCTCCCAGCTGGCCTGGGAGGGAAGGGACATAAGCATATCCCTCTCCTGTGCACTTCAAGTCACATACTTATAAGCACTTCAATTTATCTCAGACAGTCCCCATTGTTAGTGTGGCGTGTACACACACATATGAAAGAGGAAAACTGGCGAAGGTACTGTCTGAAACATTTCGAATCTCCCTAATCACCCACAAGGCACAGAGCAGCATGGAGCAGCATAGAGCACTCTCTTGCATCAGCCGGGCCATACTGCCCACTCCTTTCCCCCTGGGTAAACCACAGCAGGTGATTGTGCTGGTGCAGCGGGTATTTTTGTTTGCTTTGTGTAAGGAAGTAACAATTACCAGTGACAATAAATGCCTCCTCGAGTCAGAAGTGACCTGAAGCTCTTGAGTTGCATACAAACAATTGCAGTGCAGCTGCCTTGCCAGTGCTGGTGCAGGGCTGCTAAACTGACAGGAGCACCTATCCCCCTCCCTCCACTCAGGGAGTCACACCCTAGTCTTTCAAACCAGAAAAACAAGGATGAGGAGAGAAGCTTTCATGTTTCACTGCCATTATCATAGGTCATAACTGTGTTAATGTGCTATCATGCTGTTTACATGTGTATGTATATGGATGGGTGTGAACAATCCTTAAGAAAGCATGAGATTTTTCCAGGAGAGACTCAAGTGGGCACATGTGCATCACCTGAAGTGGCTGGATGAGTGCCTCACCAGGAGTCATCTGGTGAGGGGGAGAAGGGTGAGGAGTCATCTGTACATGGGGGAGAAGCCATCCAGAGGGAAGCGCAGTCTGTGTGCACAGGATATAGTCCTTACATGCTGTACTACTCCTGTGTCTCAGCCCCTGCTCTGCAGAGCTGGGGCCACTTGAGGAACCTGGAGAGTATTTATGTTTCCTCGGGTGTATAGCTAGAGAAGGAGGTACAGTACTCTCTGGAAGACAGAGATGGGGCAGATACATTTATTTATTTTATTGGAAGGGACAGTGTGACATTTCAGGGTGTCCCCATAGCCTTTCATCCACATGCCCCATGTAGGACAGCAATTAGATTATGCCCACTGGGGAACTCCTCTCCTTAATCCAGCTCCTGGCACTACAAGACACCACACTGATACTTTGCAGATTGGCAGGAAACACCACGCAGCCCATGTGTGCTTAAATACTTCACATTACACAGCAAATGCTGTTCTGGCTGCCTGAAACACTGCAGCATTTGGGCTCTCTCTCTCTGAGAAGATAAAGCGTCCTGATAGCTTATCTGTGTTTATCCTGAAACCCTCAAGGCAGTCTTTGTCTCTGAGCTGGTCATTTGGAGCTCACAGCTTCTTGTGAATGTTGCTCTCAGATGGAAGCCATCCTGCTCAGGGTATCTCCACCATCACTCTGTATCCATCCTTTGCTCTCAGCCTAGATTCCGGCTTTTTAGCCAATACCACTGTAGCATAGTGTCTTGGTAATCACATTTCTATCCCGTTGCAAATAAGCCTTAGCTACAAACACAAATGGTCTGCTGATTTTTTCTTAGGCATCATGGATACTAAAGGGTTATTAGTGCTCTATTCAAGCCTATGTTGGCAGTCCCCACCCTTCTCTAGATTGTTATGCAAGCCCAGTTGGAGTTGCTATTAAATATAAGACAAGACCTCAGTTAAAGATGTATTAAGTTACAGATTTCTAGGGTGTTACCAACTTTCTAGAGATACCACATGTGACTCACTGAACTAGATGACAGACTGTGAAATAAGTTATTTCATCTCATCATATTTATCAGAGCAGGTTTGTCCTGCCTGGTTTTTTCAGGGATCACTCTCTCATAGGTAGCAAGCAGGTGAAATGAAATCTGTTCCTATAGATATTGCTCTCTGCAGTTCATTTTTACTGTGTTCCACTCCCATATACTTGATCATACCCTGGTTAGCTGAAATGGAACAATTCAGTCCCCTCTGATGCAAAGATTTTGGAGGAAGACACCTAGATATCTTTGGGTCATTGTTCAATGGACAAATTCTGTAGATGGGACTCCCATCCTAATCCAAATGGTGTGTTAAGAAATTATGTAGAAAAATCAGCAGTTGTCATTTTTCCAGAAAATAAAATGTCCTGGAGCATGCTCTTCCTCCCTGGCTGCTTCCCTGTACCCAAGTCCCAGGCACCATTTGTGAACCTCTGCCAGAGCTCCTGACCTAAAACAAACAGCATGCCAAAGGTAAGTGGGCCAGAGCTTTAGTCTGCAGCTTGTCACTGCTGGGGTGTTGGGCACTTCTAAAGGGATAGTAAGTCCTTCAAAAAGGTAGATGAAAATTCTCCTTACATAGGGAAATCTCTGTCAGAAGCTAGCTAAGAGAGGCATCCTACCCATCTGGCCATACTGCAGAGACAGGTGGCATTTACGCCACAAGCCAAGAGCTCCTTAGCTGTTCAACCTGGGGGCCTTCATATCTTCAAGACTGAAGGCAAGTAAGAGAAGCTCTTATCTCTCTTGGTCCTTATATCAGATCCTAGTCTTAGGGCATGTGGCTGGGATAGACATGCCAATAGCTGCAGGCAGAAACCTTCTGTTTTATAAATACCAGCTTCCACCAATTGCATTTTACATACTATGCTGGTTTTTCATTGGTGAAATGATTTTGAAGAAGAGAATAGGACAGTAAGAAAATGCAGCCCGCAGTGAGAGGCAGTGAAGAAGAAAAGACTAACGTGACCTCAAAGAAAAGAGCTGAGACTCTCTGCTGACAGAACTTTGCAGGGGTTGAGAGGGGACAGGTTATAACAGGCTGGCTGGAGTCACAGAAGTGCTGGGAGATGGAGGGGTGCAAATTTGGGAGCATATGCTCTCCAATGACTTCAGGCTCTTTGCAGAGGAGTGTGCACTGCTTCATGAGGAGTGAATGCAGGCGACTGCTTTAGTAGATTTCTCTGCTAACCTCTAGAAACTGGTTCCTTTAGAAGAGATAAGAGCATGTAGGCAGACTTGAAATGAGGATAGGAATCCTGAACTCAGCATGACTTCTAATTGCTTGTTCCAGACACAGGCTGTGACTCCATTCCAGGCTCTGGGATGTCCAAAGGACAATTTAGCCACACAGGAGGGATCCTCCTGCATCCCTGCATAACACAGAAGCAAGGTGGTCTCTGGGTGACAGCAAGGTTCAGGGTGGCAAGGATTCTTGACCCTTTAACACTGACTTGCAGTGAAACATTTTGGCTTATAAGTCTGTTTCTCCCTCTGATTTTATCTTCTCTTTTAGAAAATGGTGCAAATAAAGCTGAGCTGCCTCGTAGCGTTTGGATATCTGTATTATACTAAACAGCCCTCCAAGGAGAGGGGTAAAAAAGGGTAAAGGACTAATATGAGTCTTTGCAAGGACCTGTGTTCATGCCAGGAAAAAGTATGATCCACAGTCCTGCTCCAGATCAATTCCCCAGCCTGTTCCAGTCAGCTGTGGCTTTTGTTAATGCCTGTCCTGGGGCTAGAAGAAGGCAAGGCCAACAGTTCAGTTTGCTTTGACAGGACTGAGCCCTGCCTGAAAACACTAGGAAACCTCCTGAGTCAGCAGCTCACTTGCTCCTACTCTTGGAATAGCTGAGATTCCCGGACACAGTAACTTGACTCTACTCCTGGCTCAGGGCAGCCACAAGCTGAAAGGCAAAATAAAATCCCCTCCTGGCCCATTAACGAGGCCTATTCTGGGTTCAGGAGAAACCAGTCTGACTGATGAACTCCCCTGGCTCAGGGGCTCTGGCTGGGGCTGGGAGAGTTATTCTTTCCTTATTCAGCAGACAGGAGGATGTTAATGGAGAGCATATGGGAGGGGAGGGAGTACTGTGGATATTGCTGGAGGACAGCCAGACTGCATCAAAGCCCCAAGAAGCCTATTCTCCATCCGGGCAATGCTAAAACAGGCCATGGAGAGATGAGAAGTCCAGCTGTGATACGGGGGAGTCAGGAAAAAAGCCCTCTGCCTTCCCCAGCTTTTTCACTCCCACTCCTGATGGGACAATGGGGCAGTATTGTCACATAGTCCTGTAGGCATGGTATTCATAGTGGAAGCCTTTCTGGGGAAGAGTGCGCTTCAGCCAGGCACCCTGTCCTGAGAGTCATGCTATTTCAGGGAAGCAAGAACTGCCTCTGTGCTTGCAAAGTGCCATATAATTTATGGTGCTATAGAAATGATGAATTACAACAGTCCTACAGTATAGAGATGGAAAAGCCCCGTTAAGTCCTCCAGCCCATCTCCCAGAGCTGATGCAGTACTGTTGCTTCTCAAACATTTCCTGTGTCTGTCTGGACATGTTTAGAACAAGCAAGCACCTGAGGTTCATTTATTTTTCACTTCTTAATTCTACTTTAAAAATAACCCCCAATGTGATTAATGTAGTGTGGATTACCCAGCCACTTGGATGCATCAAGCAGGATAGAATAGGGTGCATCAAAGGTAGCCCACATCTGCCTTACCTTAAAGATAAAATGGAGGACTGGCTAGTGAAGACTTGAACACAGCTTGAGCTAAGAAACTTGCCATTAAGTAGGAGGGCAGCTAGAACCAGCTCTGGTAAAAATTAGGTGTGTCCTTTTTGGCTCCTGACAATGTAGCCCTTACTGAGGCAGATTTTGGGCATCCATGATGCTTGGCTTTGCATCATTCACCAGAACTTAATTAACTAAGGAGTCTGGCTTGTTTAGCCTAGTAAAGGGGTATATAATTGCAATCTATAAATAAATACTTCAGGGGGCGAACACATGGGGAGGAGAAAAAAGCTATTTAAAGATAAAGGACAATGCTGGCACAAGAACAAATGGGTATAAAGTAGCCATGCAGACATTTAGGCTCGGGATTGTCAGGTTTCTAATGCTGAACACATTGATGCTCTGTGAAGGCAAATCAACGGGTTTAGTAAGGCCAAAAGTCAAGAGTCTGGTTTTAAGAGGCAGCTAAACACATTTACTCAGCTGATTGTGCAAAATGGCTGGCTGTGCAAGGAAAGGAGCTGGACTTGGGAAGCCAAGAAGCAATGTCCTGAGACCTTTTTGAGCTGCAGTAAGTACAGGATGAGTTGTGGCTAACCAGCTGCAGGCTCCAGTAGGAGCAAGGTGGGAAAAAATAGAAGACTAATAAAAGCTGAGAAATTTCAACTGCACCTTCATACTGCCTTCCAGTACCTGAAGGGGCATCCAAGAAGAATGGAGGGCATGTAGTGACAGGACAAGGGGCAACAGTTTTAAAGTGCCAAGAGGGTAAGTTTAGATTGGCTGTAAGGAAGAAACTTTTTACAATGAGAGTAATGAGGCAAGGGTACAGGATGCCCAGAGAAGATGTGGATGCCCAATCCCTGGTAGACTTCAAGGCCAGATTGGAGCAACCTGGTCTAGTGGAAGGTATCACTGCCCATGGCAGTGAATGGCAAAATAAATTAATAAATTTATTCGTTAATAAATAAATTAATTAGATGGTTTGAGATTGAAGTAGATGGTTTTTAAGGCCCCTTCCAAGCCAAACCATTCTATGATTCTGTGATGATTCTATAAAACATAGAAGGCAGATTATAAATCCAGGTAAAACTGGAAACTGAAACTAACCCCTCTCCAAGGACTAGGCTGGCTGGCTTGGTTTAGAGAGGTTTATGGGGGCAGGAGGAGATTACGAACAACAGGCAGTAAAACGTATCTGTGATTTGTTTGTGTAAAAACCTAGGCAAGAGAAAAAAAGAAAAGAAATAATGATTGGTTTTCCTGTGAGCAGGTGAGGTTGGGAAGCCCTTAAATTTTGTTTTGCCATTCTCAGAGGCAAAAAGATCTCCTCAGCCAGAAAACCTTAAGCCACGAGAACATCCTGTCATGTTCTCCAGTGAAGTAACAGCTTGGCCTGACCTCAGGCTGAGACCAATACATGGTGCTCCTGCATGCAGTAATCCTTTTCTGTGAAGTCATTTGCCAGACAGACAGTGCGTGTCTTTCCCCATGGCTTTCCTGCAAAAAAGAATAGGAGAGACCTTCACCCTTGACTAATGCATGCTGGAGAGGCAGATGTCCAAATCTTAGCTGTCTTATCCAACTGGAAGCTATAACAATAAATCACATACTCCAGTTTACACCACCAGTGCAAACAAGATAATGGACCTTATACCAGAGAAAGATCTGTTGTAATATAGCATTTTGTTTCATCCTGTTCCTGCTGAGGGTAGAGGGATAGGCAGCAGAGAAGAGACAGCTACACAACTGTCACAGACCTCTCATATTGGGGGAATTTTCCTGTGGGAATCTCCTGCCTGTTTGAGTTCTCTCTATGCTCCATAACCAGTGCAAAGCAAATTTAGCAGAGAGCAGAGAAGCCATCTAAAAATGCCTTAGGGGGGACAGAAAATATGGTATAAATGGAATTGCAGCGATGTCTCTTCTAATTCTTGTAATCTGTCACCTAGCTGTGGCAGTGATAGGTGCTTTAGAAACCGACAGACAGTCTGAGTATGATTTGATCACATTAGTGGTGGCCTATGCATCAAGAGATTCAGAGGTTTTATTCAGAAAGGCATTAAAATAAAGATGGTTGTGCTTTCAAATCTCTTTTGTCTGGGAAGAGGTTATCTCCTAAGGCTGGCTTTACTCCTGACATTTCTCATTCTTTGCTTTTCTTTACAGATCAGAAATAGAACATGAAATGCCTTGTCTTGCTATTTTCATCATTCTGCAGTCAGTCTCAGCATGAATCTGAGGCTATGAGGGTGGGAGGTGATGAGCTGAGTCAAGTCTGAAATACGGTTCCCTGCACTAGAAGGATAGAGATGTGGTTTCTGTGTAAGTCACCAGTTCAGGTCTTCTTGGTACTGAAAGGTGATGACTGTTACAGGCTCCTTGAATTGAGGTAGAGGGTTTCCATCCAATTACTAGCGAACTTTATGCAGTAGTCTAGGAAGCTAAGAACTGTATGAATGAAAGCACCAACATGTTGGCTGGGGAACAGCACAGAGGGGAAGTTTGTCCTGTCACTTACTTGCATTTTCCTGGCTGTATGAAGCTTTAATATTTTTCATCCTACATGTTTAAAGTTCTTGGCTGGGTAACCTTCATCAGGTTGAATCAACTATAAAGATAGGAGAGAAGATGAGGGGAAAAATTATTTTCCTTTGAGGGAGGGCTTTTAGTTTAGAAGCAAACCAACCAGATTTTTTTCCTTTGACCTCCAAAAACCAAAGAGAATTTATTGGTCATTTTCACATTTTTAACTTTTTAATTTTCTTCACAAAAACACTTCAAACATTGAGGACCTCAGTAAATCTCTAAAGCACATGGTGAAAAGTATTTACACAGACCATAAAATTGTAACTCTGAATTTGTACAATTCGTGCTTATGGTCAGTCATGTCAAGCTTTAAAGAATCTACTACTTCAGCCATCACTAAAAGGCAGTAAATCTGGATTATGCATAGAAAGTGCTTAGGGAGTCTGGGTATTTATACCAACAAAATGCCAAAATATTTTACTGACATGCTCCCATTTTTTACATTCTTTTACTAGCAGTTAATTTTTTTATGTGTATATTTATTTTTTAATGCTGACAGTTATATTTTGGCCATTATTAGTTTGCAGCTGGTTAGACCTTCTCTCATCAAAACAGAAGTCTGAACAATTTCACACACATGGCACCTTGGTCAGAAGACAGTGGAAACCTTACAGACACATGCATGGCCTGGGCTGAATATAATTAGAGCTACATCTTTGGAAGCTCTCCAAATGTCATACATAGAACTCCTGGCTGTTTCCATAGCAGTGGTTCACTGGGGTGCTGCTGCTAAAGAACCCCTGTCAGTCCCCAGTGTCTCCACATGGGACCAGAGCTGTGAAACCATGAAGGAGAAAGGGGTGACTCAGTAGGGAATCCTTCTGCATCAGAAGCACTTTAAACCAGCCAAGGGATGTATGCAGCTAGAAATATAAACTGAAGCCTCTGTGGGGTGTCCATCATATAGTGCCATTAAGAGAGGTCCAAGTCAACCCTAGTACCCAAAGCAATGCAGTGATGTTAACATAGTGCTCTCATCTGGGCTCCTTAGCTTCTCTTTTAAATGTATGCACTGAACACAGCTACATTTATTTTCTGACTCACATTAGGTCTCTTACCTAATTTTGAGCACCTCTGTATGATACTGCTTGGTGCTACACAGGCACTCTCTACTGGAAGGGTTCCCAGAGCACATTTTATTTACAATAGAAAATCTTTTAAAAGAGGCCATATTCCTTTTGGATTGACAATGAAGTCACAGCAAACTGGTGCATAAAAGATTTAAGTGTACATAACTAACTCAAACCAAGCTCACTGATGCTAAAGGAAGAGCAGAAACATGCTCAAGGAGTCCAGATCCAGCCTCAGCCACTTGGTGACCCGACACTAGGAAAATGGTATGAAATTTCTGATGCTGTTTTTAAACAATTCAGTGTTTCAATCCAGACTGCCAGGCCCCAATACCCTCACGTGAGTCTCCCCCCAGTCTCCTCCACAGCCCAGGACCCTATTTCAGGCTCTCACCAGGAACATCGCAGGATGCTGGTCTCCAACTTCCATGGGGGAGCTGACATGGCAGCCCAGCCTAGGCCAGTCCCCATCTCCAGGGAGGTGCCCAGTGCTCAGGGCTGGAGCTGCCTGGTGCCCTTGGTGGGGTAGTGGGGTGAGCCTGGGCTGTCAGGCTCTGCCCTGCTGCCCTGTGGCTTTCCCTGAAGCTCCCTACACCCCATCCCCAGGGAGCCACCAGCCCCTGCTGTCCTCTGGTGCTAATTTCTCCATGCTCAGTAGCTGCTGCCTGGCTCTTTCCTAGAGGTCAGGATGTTAAGAAGAAAGGTTAAACTCCAAAGATAACCAGTTAATGCTGCAAAGCAAAACCAAACTAATGGTCATAACCGCGGTCTCCCTCCTCCTCCTCAGAGCCCAGACTACGTACTTACAGGCATAATTGAATATGAAACATATACTTAATTCATGGCAGAAAGAGAAACTGCTTTTGGATTTGAAAACCCAGCTACCGTCTCACCCCATAAGGAAGGTTTGGTTTTACTGTATTGTCTATTTTCTCCTCTGAACAGCTTCCCACTTTGAGTCCTTCTGGCAAATATTGATATGCTTCCTTCTTGCTATGAAAAGGATACCATGAACCTGTCATCCTTCAAACTTTCTCAGCTCACTTTTGCTGTAGTATCTCTGTGAGTTAGGTATGAACTCTAATGATTTAAAGATAGTTAATCCACTATGGTTTGTTGAAATTCCTAAGTATTTACAAATATTTGGCAGAGCAAGTGAGAAAAACTCAAACAAATGACATTCCTAGATCTGCATCTCCCTCTGAGTATGATATGGTAGTTACGGATGACTTTACTACAAACCCTAGGGAACAGTTTAGGTATCAAGCAGTTTTGGAAAAAACCCCAGAAATTCAGAGATTAGAAACCATTCAACAAGTCAACTTCTGCCAGATTATGGCACTAGAGGCCATGCAGTGAACCCTTCCTTGCTCTTTGTCCTTGACTGCTCCCTTAAATCCAAGATGCTGAAATGAATCAGCAGATCAAATGGCAGATCATGACTGAGGCGCTTTCTCCAGGCATAGGAGGCCCAGGCAAAGCCAGAAGCTCAGCTGGCCAGGTTTAAGGGGAGGCTTCAGATTTGCCCTGAAGATCTCTCAATACAATGCTGGGCCTTGCCGTTCAAAAGCCAGAGGGACATTATGTTTACTTACTGCTGTATTTCAAAGCAGACGCAGATGGAAGACAACTGTGTTCAAGACCTGCAGTATCACACAAATGTTTGAATAACAGCATCATGTGCTGCTGAACCTGAGGAGAAGAAGGCTGCTCTGTCAGCAAGAGAGACACTAATTCTTAGGTGCTGTAGTAACATCAATGTCAATAGACTCATGCTGTGGGAAGGCAGCCTTGTGTCCTGTCTCGGGGCGCTCTGGGGGCCATTAAAAATAAATCCATACTGTAGCAATGGTATGGAACATAAGGGTGCTTGTAAGGGATCTTTATTTTCAGGCCATAGCCATACAATCTGAGCCAATATAGATGGCACATATAGCCATGTGGAAGATTTCATTCTTTCCAGCTGGTCCTCATTACCATTTTCTTTCAGTAATTTCAAAGAATACTGTAGCTGCCATTTCCAAGTCTCTGTCAGACTTTCTTCCAGAGAGAGGGATTCAGGTGGCTTTAGTTGTTCCAATTTTTTTCACAAAGAAATCAGACTTCTTCTCATACAGTGTAATAAGGGCACTGTGTCCCCATGAGGGACTAATTCTCATTTCCTGGCTCAACACTGGAGGTAAGTAACTTACAGAAATAATTCTGCAGTCTGTGACTACGGTTGCACACTGGAGTTGGCACTCTTAGGAGACGACTTAGAAATGAATTGCCTATTTACAAAGGAAGCCCAGTGTAGTCAGGACTGGCTTGTTCCATAAAGAGTACAGAAGGACTCCCACAGCACTACTAAAATAATAGGAAGAGTAACAGGGATTGCTACAGGAATGAGTCGTAGGCGTGCAGAAAACCCAGAGGAGGCACTGATTTTGTCAGATGCATAGAGGCAGCTGTCACCTCCTCCCAATGGCCGTTTGGGGAGCGGATGGTGAGCAATGCATAGACAGCCATCTTGTTTCTAGTCAGACTCAAAAATCCTTGTTTGCCAAGTAAGAAGGAACAAAAATGTGTTGAGCAAAAGATTTAATTTCTCAGTGTCTATGGGGAAATCAACAGACAATGGGAAGCAACATAAAAAGCACATACATGGAAGACTGTTATTTAAAACCAGTTGACATAGTCATTTTCAGTGGAATCTGGCTGGCTGCAGCCAGTATTTAATTCAAAAATTCTTCGGGAATGAAGGTCTTTTGCAGGCCAGCTTTATTTGGCTGGGGTTGGGTTTTGCTTTTTCCCACATCCCGCCTGCTGAAGTTAGAGGTTGATGGCAGGGAGCCCGATTCCTCTGCCTCTTCCTGTGCTGGACACAGCCAGCCAGCATCACCTCTTTGTTGTCTGCTAGAACTGCTATATGCAGAGAAACTGGTGTGAGGCAAGGAAGGAACAGGATCATCTGATCTCCCTTCTGAGAACAGAGCAAAAAATTATCTGAAGGACAATCCATAAGGAGTCAAAGAAGTTAAAGAAGACACATACAGTCCAGAATGGGCTATCTATGGTCCCATGGCAGTAACGGCTTTCCTGTTTGATAAACCCATAAGCCATTAAGGGCTGTAAAAAAGAGGCTTTCTTGCACAGCAGACAACAGCAGCAAAACACTTGCGCCTAGAACTAGGCATAGAAAGTGAAAATAATGACAATTCTAAAGAACCTTTTTGAAGCACTGACCAAAAAAAATTACATAATAATTTTCTATCTTGTAAGAAAAGTACAGTTGAATGAATGGCACTTAGAAACTCTGCCTTTACAAATGGGGGATACAAGAATCAGTCCTGCTCGAATGTTCAGCAACATGTAACAGCTAGAGAATACACAACAGGCTGCTGTGGTTGAGCTACTCCCACGCAAAGCCCCTAACATGACAACAGTAAGGTAACCAACCCAAAGTTGTCCTTAAATCAATAATACACTCCACTCCTCTCTCTTGTACACCTCACTTGCTCTCATTCTGTCTCCTGGGATGTTCAGCCCAGGTCTGCTAAAACTGAGGTATTGTCTCTTGTTGACTCTGGCAGGCAGGGGGGCAGGGAGCAGCTGATATGGCAACTCCAGATGTGCTTTTTCTATTCTTTGAAACTGTTCATCAGAAAAACAAAAAGCTCTCTGTTGCCATGGAGACAGTATCTCTGGCACTGATGTACGCAGTGGGCGGCAGCAGCTTCCCGGCTGCAGAGACACCCAAGACCCAGTACTTCAGCGAGCTACTCACTGCTGGGCATGCTCTGAAGCAGAGGGTTCAAGCTTGGATCACAGGCAGGACTTCTCCAAGGTGGTCAAGAAAATGAGAAAGTGGTGGATCCAAGGATCTGTGGATTTTGCACCTGAAAAAAAATGTCAAAGTGATGTTAAAGTGAATTTGGAGTCAAGCAAAAGTTGTACAAATCCCTGAGAAGCAGTACATAGAGAAAGCTGGTAGCGTCTTTTCAGATGAAAACATTTTCAGAGATTTGAATTACTGTGTTTATAGAGATAATACTAGGAACAGTGGAGAAAATGAGCAAGATCTTTTTGCAGAAGGAGATATTTTTTTCCAGGAAAGCAGTGAAAACTCTATCTTTTGAATCACTTAGAACTTATATCTGCACACAGTAAAGGAAATGATCCTCTGCTGGTCCCCAGGAGACACATGAAATGAGACCAATTAGGATTTCTCCAGCTCTAAATATAAGGACTGTGCGAAGACATACTTTACCCTTATTATGTTTGAAAGTGAAAATGAATAGTGTGTGCCCCAGCTGAATTAAAATCAGGGCTTGCATTATGTAAAAAAACAGAGAAGATGATCTGTTCTGCCCTTAAAATCTCTGAAAACATGACCACAGGGTTATCAGATCAACTGGGAATACTTGTTATGGAAGCCAGTCTTAACAGTGTCCAGTTGACGACACAGAAGACAGTGAGAATAGCAGGTAATCCATCTGGCCATGAGTACACTGCATTACATGGGGAAAGGAATTTCACTGAACCAGGGATGTGATCTCGAAAATATGAAACTTCCACCTCTTGTATATACTGTATTTACCATATCTGATTACCACTCTTTTCCCAGGTAGATACTGCTATTGATCAGAGATTATCCAGACTATTTTACAGCCCAGACCTTATAAATGGGCCACTTTCATTTCTGGTGTAAAATGGTACATCCTAATTGAACTTACAGAAATTACTTGAATCATAACAACATTACTCTGACTGTTTGGCTCAGACGTGGGCAGTAGGACAAGGATCCACAAAGTGTACAGAGTAACCTCACTAATAAAGATTAGACTATGGGATTGCTAGAAGAATTGAATTGTGGGTTGTCCCATGACACAACTAGATGTGACCTTCTGGATGTGCTCGCAAGAACACTGGAAAAGGTCTGGAGTTCTGCCCACTCTCATCTACATTTTTCTTCCCAAACCAGTTTTGCTTCATTACTGTTCAAGAAACTGAGAACGGCTGCTGATAGGAAGAAGCCCTATTAGCAGAGACACCCTCCTGGAGGTGGTAAGGAACAGACATTAGGCTGCTGTCTAAATCATGCAGCAGTCTAGCTGGCCAGGGCTTATTCCTCCTGACATCTGCTTTCTGAGGTACTGCCATCCATATTAGATTCCGTCAAAAGCCATTTTGCCACCAAGCTGAGTAGTTTCCTGGGACATGTGTCGCTGCAGGGGGCCCACTATGCCCCGTCCTTTGTCCTGAAGAGATGATATCCACCCTAACAGCAGGGACTGGTGGGGGTTACCATGCCTTTATTCAGAGGCATTGGAGATCATTCCCCCATAAAGATGCTCTGCATTTGGTTGGCTAAAATGGAACAAATCAATCATTTGCCACTGCAGAGTTAGAAATGCAGACACTCAGCATGTTTGCTCTGAAGCTGTCTAACTCAGGAGAGTGTTCCCATCGGGGCTCAGACACAGAGATGTCTGAGTGGACGATATCTTTTTAGATGAGTCCAAGGGAAATCTATGCTACAGGATGAGGCATGGAGAGTTCAGCAGGTGGTGAGGAGTGGCCCCACAAACCAGTGCTATTTTGGGCACACGATATAGCTAGAAGACTCATCTGTCATTCAAAATTGAAATTCCTTTCCTGGCCCTAAAATAATACATGGCTGTATTGGAGAACCCTGTGTTAATTAGTATTTCAATTTGACCAATTTAATTTTGCTTCCTAAATTTTCCATATCATAGATGGTTGGATGCAGCATCCTGCTACTTCAAATGTTGCATAGCATTGCTATGCTCTGTTAAATAACTTCCTTCTCCTTGCCAGAAATAGCTACATTTCAATAGTGAGTGAAGAGATCTTAACATTTATAGTTTCTAGAGCTCCTAGTTGGGATTGTTGAAATGTATAAACATAAACCTGTTTTGATTTTGCTGTCTGGAGAAGCAGATGTTAATAGGGAGGAGCATCCAGTATGGTCAGTTTAGCCATTTCACCAGAACCTGTCAGGTAAAGGACATTTCTGCCCAGCTACTCTCTCCTCAGTCCTTTCTGCTGATCTCTGTATTTAGATGACCTGAAAGACACTACTCTGGAGCCTGGGGAACACAGGATACTTCACTAGTGCTGTTGTAAGCTGTGTTTTAGGCTCTGTGACAGAATATTGAGTTGGTTTAGACCTTGAGCAAACTGATGGTGTTCCCCTTTCTTAGGAGTCAGCCCACTCAACAATAATGGAGGCTGAGGGACCAGTCAGTGTCTCTGGCAGGGTGACCAGGGGGGTATTGCTGCTGGCAGGAGTGTCTGAAGCGGTGAATGTGCCCAGCATGCCAGTGAGCTATGTTCACTCATCCGAGGGCTGATTTAGCTCAGAGGTGGTTCATGAGACCTTGGCCCCTCTCCAGCTCTAGCCTTTCCCCTTCTCTCAGGAATAGCAGCATGGGTTAAAAGCAGAAGGACTGAAGAAAGCACAGCCTTACTTAACCACAAATGGAAATAAAGAAATGTCTACAGCAATAATATGGGGAATTAAGGGAGAGGAGGTAAAAGGAAGGAGGGAGACAGGAGAAGAGGGAGGGAAGGAGAGGATGGCAGGGGATCTTTTCCAGCCCTGCTTACAAGGTGCGGGATAATTCATGGCTCTTGTTTACACTGCTCCAGACCACATCACAGACATTCCTGGTTAATGGCTTCCATCTGGAGCAGCCATGTGCTGCCCAGCCTCCCCCTCACCATGCTGCCAGCAGAGGAGTGTCTCCCTCCAGATCTTCCCACCCTCCTACCTCTTACAGACTGCTGTCACTGAGGGGATTGGTGCATGCGCCGTCTATCCCCGAGACATTACTGTCACGTTTCCATGACCCAAGATAAGGGGGCAGGGATATACCTCAGACAGCAGAAAGCCTCGTTAATGTGGGGCCCACAGGATGTGCTGGAAGTGCAGTGCAGGGACACCCAGTCATTCTGCACAAGGTCAGCCTAAGTCCAGCAGGGATTATTAGCTCTGGCTCAGCATCAGCCCTGCTGGACCTGGGCTGCTTCCCAACAGGACCACTCAAGTGTCTCCACATTGCGCCTCCCAGCACTCTGGGTTTGGGAGGGTTTATTAGCTTGGGCACAGTGCCAGACATGAGCTGCCTTTCTGCATCTCTATAGTGCTTGAACTAAGTGAGTTTCACCGTGCTCAGAGCACAGTGGAAATACACCTGCTTGGCTCTAAGGGAGGTACTAAACTAGGTTTAACAGGCCCTGCTGAATCCAGCAGGATTTGTGTGAAATCTCTCATGTGTCTTTGCACTGTAGTTCCCAGCCCTCACAGCCCCAGTAGCAGGGTCCTGAAACAACCCCACTGGTTCTACCTGGGCCAGGTTTATCAGGTTGGGATCTACATTTTGCAGAAGTGGCCAAGCTGCTCAGAGATCTGAACCAGATCTGGAAGCAGCAAGGCCACAGTCACACAGTGCAGCACAAAGCCTCCATTTCTGAGTCCTGCCAGACCAGGCCTGGCTCAACTTTCTCTGCATCTGAAGCAAAGACTGAAGTGCAGAGGCAGAGCTGTGTGTGGGCTCCATAACCAGAACAGAGAGGATGGTGGAAGTCAAAGGTGCACAGTGGAACCGGAATGGCCAAAGGAGACAGAAGCAAAATCTGTTGCAGGTCTGAGTGAGCTGCATCCAGAGGATCCAGCCTTCAGCTTGCCCAGAGGACAGCAAATGCAGACTGAAAACTGAATTTAGACTGTCATGACATGCAGAAAATTCAGTGAAGTTGGAATCAAACACAGACTACCACAGCAGTTAAAAGCTAATTTATTTATTGAGTGTTCTACAAGGTCTTGGAGGTGTGGTCATGGGTTAAAGGGAGAGACACGGGAGGATCAGCTTCTCAGTCTACTCTCTTTGTTTGTGTCATGCTCTCTCTCGATCTCTTTCTCTCAGCTAAGCAATACATTCCCAGCATCTGTCAACTCTGATCTGCTCTAAGCTCCAATGTGAGGCAAAAGAGGAGCTGAGATGGGAATGAAACAGAATCCCGGTCCGTGACGAGGCACTGAGACTCCTCACTGCGCCCCATGCGGGTTGCCCTGTCATAAATCATCATTTGTCAAATTCAATAAGCATCCTTAACACAAAAATGATGCTATCTCCTGGGAGCCTCAAGTGCCTGAAATTTTGCACAGATGTGGAGATACAAAAATATAAGGGAAGAAGGGAGGACAGGGAGGGAGGAGGAAGAAGGACAGATTTTGAATGGCAGAAAGGGTGTTCTCTATTCTCTGCTCCATTCCCATCCCGTTGCCCTCCACCCCACTGCCACACATGCAGCCATGTACGCTGTCTTCCTGGGAATGCTGCAGACCGAGCTCCTGGTACATGTTTTGCATCCTCTAAAAGGAGAAAGCAGGCTGTGTGTGCAACATGGAAAATCCATCTACTTTGGGGGTCACAAGCCTACCACAAAAAGCTTCCCTGCTAGCCCAGAGACATGTGGATGGCAGGAGGCCCCTGGGGAACAGCTTCCTGCTTTGGACAGAACAGGTCATGGGGCACATTTCATTAGAAATCATGCTGCTGCTGTTTCCACTCCCTGCCAGCAACATAAGAGCTGTAGTCTTGGTTAGACACCCCATCCCTTATTGTGCAACAACAAGAGGCTGGAGAATAGGGCCACCTCGGGGGGTTCAGCTGTGAAATCTCACTCCTCAGTGGAATGTGCTGCACTCTGGCCAAAGCCATGGACCAGCACTATTGTAAGAAAAGGCTGAGTGCAGGCTGCTGTGAGCACTGAAGCTTGAAAGCAGGCTCCATTTATGCACGTACAGGTTGCATTGCACTGTACATTCTCTATGCTTGAAATGCCATGTATAAAAAGGAATATATGCAAATACCCACAACAGCCATTTTGTCTCCCCCTCAAGACTGCAGCATCTGTCTCCAAAATATAAAGTGTGAGTCTCTGAAGCTGCTTGAACTGAAGTAGCAGACAGAGATGACAGACCAGCATCCTCTGCAGATCAGGCACCCATAGGACACAAATACCATCAGACACATACCATCATGACCAGCTGAAGCTTAGTCCAGCTGCTCGAGATGCACCCCAGACAGGGTCCTGCTTTATGTGACACCCACCAGCATGACTGACATCTGGGCCAGGGAGGATAAAGGAGGCTTGAACAGCCACACTCTGGGGCTTTTGCAAGTGAGATTTGGGCACAGGGAGACAGCGCAGTGCTCCTCGGTTGATGGCAGGCTCACAGGCAGGCTGAGCTGCACAGCTTTCTTTGCACTCGCTCACACACCCTTGTTGTCAATGAATCATTCACGTCACTGCAGACAAATCTCTAACCACCTATCACCATTTATTCTTCTAAGATATGTGTGCTACAGAGCAGCCATTTTAGGAGTGTGAAGCTTTCTGAAACCTTTTCCAGAGGCTATTTTGAATGCCTCTACTTGCTGAGCCACACAGATATCCTGGTGCCACAAACAAATTGCTGAAGTGGCAGAGGGAAAGTATAAAGCCACATTAAAATTACAAATAAATATGAAAAATACCTTCAGTAGATAAATATGCCTTGACTTTGAAGGTCAGAGTATTGATCCATCTGAAGGCTAGAAGCAAGTACTTTGTGCTGCACTTGTGATACTCCACTTGCAGTTATTATCATTATTGGCAGTATTGTCGCAGTAGCAGCACCTCAAGGACCTATTCAGGATCCAGATGCCATTACAATAGGGACACTGAATTCAAATAAAGAGATGTGTGATGAACAGTCTGATTCAAAACAAAACCAAATTCTACATGGCAAAGCAAGCACAGCAAATCTTCATGAATCAAGCTCAGTGCCACTGCATCCAGACTGCTCCCAGCAGCCAAGCCAGGATGTTAGAGAGGCTGTAGGGTCTCTGTACTGTACCACAGTCCCTTCTGGAACTGAGTTGTTGATATACCCAAGGATTAAGTCCATCCTGTAAGCAGCACATAAATCACAGATCTGTGCGCTTGAGCTACCTTTGGGGATGCTCCTCAACCTGCTCCTCTTTTTCATCAAAAATTTTGCATGAGGAAAAAGAGAGGAACAAGGATATTTGGAACAAGGACCAGCCTCTTGATCCCACCAGAGCTCTGACAACATACCTGATGCCAGGTGGTCCCCAGCAAACACCTACTTCACCCACAGGCAGGTGGAAGGTATGTGCCTGTGCACTCACTGCAGGCATGCACAGATGGAGAGTACATGCCCTGAGCCGTTGCTCCATGCAGGCACAGATGACAGGCCCTGTGCAGCCTCTCCACGCGTGGAAGATGCCACGTGCCTGGCTGGGTGCTGGCCCCCGCACGCCCCGTGTGTTCAACACACTCACCCTGCACAGAGCCCTGCCTTCTGCCCTGGCAGCTGCAGAACAGGACCTGCAGCTGAAGGCAAACACATTTCTTCCCAAGAGAAATGCAAAAAGACTCATTTTAACCTAGTGCACATGAAGAGGAGGAAGAAGGAAGTGCAGAGAGATGGGCTGCAGCAGAAGCAGCAGGAATTCCTGGGAATGGGGTATTTGTTGAGGCAGCTACTACCTGTGCTGATCACGTTTCTCCAACAGCAGGGGGTTAACCTGAGTTAACCCAAGGAAAGCTAGCTTAGGTGTGCCTCTGTGTTCCGCAAATACACTCCACAAATCCAGTTATAAGAGTATGCCCAGAGAAACCTCCTGAAAGACAGACTATGGTATTATATAGGTCAGGTATTTCAGACATGGAAATGATTAGCTGAAACTGGGGGGAACTAATCTTAAAGAATAAATCAAATCAAATCAACTCTTTCCTCCACCATAATTCCTTGGAAATAGCTTTCCAACAAGATAAAGCTGTTTTGGTTTTTTTTTTACACCTGCAGGGAGATACCAAACTCAATGACTGCTGGTGTTACAGGTCTGAATCTTGCCTAACTTCAGTCTTAAGCCAAGTAAATTCTGCTTGGTGAAAGAAGTAAATATTTTTCTTTAGACTACCTTCCAAGGAAAGAAAGCTTTCATGATTGTGCTGCTGACACACCTCTCTCCTTGCTACTCTTTTAACACTGTGATTAGTTGCAGTCCAATTCGCAGGACCCTCAGGCAATTAAATCCCAGGAAAAACCTCATGCAATGAGTTTCATGAAAATGAATGGCTGGATCAAGTACTGCAGACCAAATTAGTGTCTCCACAGAGTTACGGAAGGGGGGCAAAATCTACCTGCAGTATGCTCTGGTAGCAGCCAGCTGACCAGTAAGCCTGTACTGGTGCCCAGTCGGCAAACAGACAACTTGCGTATGTGCAGTCTCCTACCCAAGCGGGGTGTTGTAAAGATGTAGAGATGACATGGGCTACTGCACAAACTAGGGAGAAGGGCGTGAGTCAACAGGAGATGAAGCATCACTCATCTGCAGAAGATTCTGTCAGCAGCACCTGTTCAAAACTGCTTGAAGGTCTGCACTGCCAGAGGCAATCTCAATAAAGACTAATCAATAAGTTACAGAGTGTCTGTAACTCTGCTATTAATGCAGGAGGGGAAAGGAAAAGATGTATGTAAATATTTTTCACACATGGCTTCACAATTAATGAACAAGACAGTTACACCATACATGTACCCATATATCTGTTCATATCATTCATTTCTCCTAAACCCCTAGGGTACCAATAGCAAAAGTTCACAAACACAAAGCAAAAGTCATGATGCTGACAAGATATCTTTATTGCTAGACAGCTCCCCAACCCACCCATGATAAATTAAGGCCCTTATTCCTGCTTAACCCATAACCTTTGTAGTAGACCTTGAAGGTCAGCCATGGCAAGTTTTCCAGCCTGGGGATGGGGGCAGATATGAGATCCACACTCAGAGGTCCCTTCTCTTCCTATCCAATGCGCAAATCAGCTCACATAGCCTCAGCAGTGTATCCATAACCCCACACACAACACAGACACACAGAATACCTGCACAAATGCACTGCAGTGGAGATAAAGCTAATAGTTTACATGCAAACACACGCCCAGACGTGTTCCTTCCTGGAGATGCCCTCTCCCCCTCATGCTTTACACATTATATAAGAATTTTATTCTGTAGTATGCTCTGAGGAAGGCGGCATTTTGCCAGATTTCAAAATGGCCCCATTTATCACCTAAATCCCCTACGAAAGCTAGGGAATAGGGTTTGTAAAACAGCCCAGATTAATGAGGCTGCATCTACATCTTAATAGCTTTTGTGTGTGCACAGTGCTTCGATCTTCACTTGTGAGCACTGTGTATTTCTGTGGTTTATGGACTTACTTTCTTCATCTTACCAGGTACATCTACATGTGCTGGCATTCCTGTCTAATGCTGTGTGCCTACACTGCCTGTGCCCAGCACATAAGACCTCCTTCCCTGGCTTTAGCTGGTTATGCTGCGTGCAGGTGGAATTCTCCCTGTGAACACCTCCCAGTTTGCAAATGTGATCTGTGTAGAGAACCTATTTACGCCTGGACTTTGATATCCATTTGCATACTTCTGTGCATGTTGAAGTCACCACTTCAGTGCCGGCTCCTTAAGCTACAGAAGCCTGTATTTCTTCTCTGTATTAGGGGAATTTAATTTTGATGCTATATGTAAGAATTCTGGTGAAGTAATTAACAGAAGTCTCCAAAGGCTTCGTTATGAAAACAAGGCTCCACGTGCCAGATTCAGAGGAACCTTGTACTCCTTGCAAACTGCTCCAGGCAAGGAAGATATTGCAGCTGCAAAGGGAACATAAGCCAGGGCAGGGAACAGCAAGCACCGATGAGGTTTGTTTCTCAGTCCTTGAAAGCAGCTTTAGCAGAAAGCTGGAAAATGCAGCAAATTGAAAAAGGACATTCCAGATGGGATCACAAAAGAAAAGGGCATCAGTTCCATTGACAGTGAAGATTAATTTTTAAATTACATACCAAAAAACTCTTCCAAGAGCATTTGACCTGTGTCAATCTAGTGGCTCCAATCATCCCTTATGTAGGACAGAGGGAATACTTGGAAATTCCCCTTACAAAGTTTACCCTATGGCTCTTTCTTAGCTCCTTCTCCCTGGATTTTTTTCATCCTTTCCTTATCCATTTCTCCTTCCATGTCTCTGATGAGGAACTGCTGCTGCTCCCTTCCCCCCGCCCCTCCCTCCCCCTGTCTGCTGTCAGCCATTTCACTTGGCTTTTTCTGCTCTTGCATTCACCAGAGCTGAATTCAGTGACAGCCTCTTGGCAATTTCCCTTTGCTGGTGACTCAGGTAATTGGATCTGGTGCCTTGGGGAGCTGCCAAGCATGATGTCACAGCTCTGCAGAAAAAAATACCCTATGTAATTGCTTGATACACTAGCTAATGTCTCATCCCGGTGGAGGGAAGAACTCTGAGTTTGGGGGTTGCCAAGATTTCAGAGACTCGGGACTCTGTGGTCGAAGTGAATAAAGAATTATCTGTATTTTTTGTTTACACACGTTCTTGCTTGTTTACTATGTGCTTATTAACTGTCCCCTGACCAGGGAGTCTGAATGTTCATAATAAATACTGCAGTCCCTTTATGAAAAGGGAAGGACTGTGAACCTTTTATTAAACAAAAGAAAACGGGACTGAAACATCAATACAGTACAAGAATGAACAGCTCTGTGCACAATGGTGTAACCCTGCGTCAGGGTTTATTCTGTCCTTTAATAACATTTGTGTACCAGCACTTAAATGCACTTGGATCCTTGATTTCTTCCAAGATTGCAGGAAGACATCTGTCTTTTCCTAGCTGCAAGGAATGGATTTAGAGGACAGGCTAGGGATCAGAAGGGATCAGTGTTAGTCTCAGGGTAGATATGAGAATGTATCTGAAATCCATTAAGTGAAGCAGCAAGACGAGAATGAGCTAATGGGTGATTCTTGCTAACACACTAATAAAATGGAACTGAAAGTTTCTGGCTCTTCCCTAAACTACCCCATCTTGTTTGGAAAAGAAACCCTTGGGAATTTAGTATTCAGAAAAAGCTGACTGTTCCAAGTTCTGCTTTTCAGATGTTTTATGTTGATCTTCCTTCTTTTGTAGACTTAAGGAATCCAGCCAGCAAGGATCTGGCATAGTGAGATGTTTGGGCCTCAGCTCTCTTCCCACAGTTCATCTGCAAGGCTGAATCCATTGCTGGAGGTATTGATTGCTGTGCCAAGAGGAGGGAATGAGAGTATGAGAATTCGGAAAGGAAATCTTTTATTGTCTTCCCTGCATGAAACATTTTCCCCAAGCAAAATAGGACCTGGCTTTGCTTGCAAATGCCCCAAAAGACCTCACAAGAAAATTGAAGCCTTGTGTAAGATATGATCTGCTCTGGATCTCCATTGTGAACACGGGTTAGCTGCAAGAGTGTCTTTGTTGTCTCCACTACTGCAGCTGGAGTGATTTTGAATAATCTGGAAAACTTAGCAAGTCCTGAGAAACAATCAATCATTTTTCAATAGGTCACATTTTCCAACTAGAAGAGATCTGTCCTGACTTTCCACCATGCTCTGGCCAATTCAGCAGATGATAATTACTATTCCACTGAGCTGGTTCTCACACAAGCACAAATATCATATTCCTCAGCTCTCTGTCATAGGTGTTTGTTCAGGCAGGTCACCAAATTTGGATTAGGTCTCCTGCTATGTTCTCTAACACCCTTGTATTTCTAATCCTGCCAGTCCACGCCATCCCCTGGACTTCTGTGGCTTTGATGAAGGGATGCAGTTTCCAAACTTTGCTGCATTAGTCCAGCCCTCCTGGAGTGACTCACTAGTTTAGTTTCCTCTTTAGATGTTAGACCTGTGCAGTACTGCGGCTGTTCTGGGTGGCTTGGAAATCATTTTGAGAGAGTCTGGAATAAAGGCAAGAGGGTTTCAGTTCCCATTTTTCCAGACTCTTGCCTCCTCACACTCTGCCTTCCAATGGCACGCTGTTATATAGGGATCTAAATGGTATCACAGCTGCAGAAACCTGCCATGCAGATGGCACCACTCCACTTTTGGAAAAGGTGTTAGAGGTCTTGCTGGGGAGAAGAGGCCACATCTACCTAGCCTCTCCTTAGCACCTCAGGTGTCCACAATATTTTTAGCCAGCTTGTGCCAGTGACATCACTCAGACCTTGGCAGCACAGCTGATATCAGCAGGATACAGTTCAGCTACCTAGGACTGTCAGATGGAAGCCTCTTCAATTGTTAAGGAACTAGCAGTGGCCTTAGAAGGATTATTTTAAAAAAGGGGAGGGAAATGCAAATTTTCATCACTTCTCCTATTAGGGCAATTTAAGTACTAAGTGGAGAAGCAATTTGCTCTAGAGAAGTCACTTGCTGAGAAGTCTCCCTCTGTCCCTCAAGGGACAAGCCTCCCTCACAGCTGCACAGGGATGTCCACTGCCATTTCCAGGACTATACATACAACTGGTAGTGTATCCCCTCAAAAAAAAAATGTACAAGCATATATGATTTGTGACGTGAAACACAAATCCATACCATTTTAGCCTCTCAGATTTCCTCCTTGGATCAGCTGAGATGTTCAGTCTAGTCATTCAGATATTTATTGCTTCTGATTTCTCCACTTGAAATTTCCAGCCAACCAGCAGAAGTTGTGTATGGATGTAAGGACTTGGAAGTAACCAGTGACCTGTGAATAATATTCATCAGCATAAAAAACCACTGCTGTATCGTGACAAGGCCTCAGCACAACAGGGAAATATGTACACCTTATTTGGGAGCTGGTGTGAACATAGGCAAAGATAACACTAGCATTAGAGAATACAAGGGAAAACAAGCTATTCCCAGTGAAAGGAGTGGATCCAAAGGCAGCCTGGATAACTGCCCTCAAAACCACTTTAGGAGACTCCAGTCTGCCAGTCTGAAGACAGGGTGAGCATATAGAACGGGGCACCAAGATCAAATCAACAGATACAGCCAAAAAGAGCAAGCTGACTACATACTCAGCCCTAGGGCGGAGAACAATTACAGCAGCTGACTGCCTCGGCAAGCCCAGAGATCAAAGAACAAAGCATTATTAATTACTGCCATTATAATCATTAGCATAGTGCCCAGTAGTTCTGGTCATGGACCAGTACCTCACTGTGTTAGCCAGTGTACAAATAGAGAAGAAAAGGAATGGGCCCTGCCCAAGGAATGCCGAGTTTCAATATTAAATGTGAGACAGCTACAATAGGAACGAAGGGGACAAAGAAGTGATAGTGTCACAGACAGAGGAAAGATGCTTGGAATCCAGACCAACAACTTGGCTACCACCGGGGCAGCCTCTCAATTACCTGGAAACAAGCAGGTTGCTTAAAGGTCTTTACAATGCACTCTGGTTCTTTTAATTCACTGAGATGGTTTACAGAGGTGCCATATATCCATGGTTTGTCTCTTGAAACAGCAGCTGAAGGTGTATTTTGGTTATCAGAGTAAAGAGAAGAGAATGAATCTCCACCTAGAAAAAGGCTGATTGAACTCTGGACACTGCAGGTGCTCTGCCATGTCTTCTCCATGCTTTCCAGCACGTGCTGCCTGTTCCAATGATGCCCACGAGACAGAGACCACGTGTAACGTCCCCCTGCAACCAGGGCAATTGCACTCTGTTCTCATAGTTCACATCGTTCTCACCTTCCAAAAGCCACATCACATCTGGCACTTCTTCCTCTCAAAGGAGGAAGGCTGAAAAGGCTACTCATCCTTGGTTGGTCCAGGACTGGTCTGAGGCACAGCTGGACCTGACAACTGATTCTTAGGAAAGAGGATACCGGCTACCACTCGCCAACACTGCAGGGATCACACGAGTGATATGCCCCTGCACTGGAACAACTGTCCCTGTGTCACTTCTGTGTCTTTCATTAATGACAACATCCATCCTATTTTTGAAATAACAACAAAGTCCATGATCTTCAAAGTGTTTCTAGCCAATGTTGTGACTAACAAATGGCGGTGTTTTTGATCTTCCTCTAGTACACCCCCATGAAGAGCTTACAGTGTTTCAAACATCAGTCAATGTAATCTCCCCATCTGTAATCTCTCATCTCTCTGTCATGGTCCATTATCCCTCTGTCACCAGTGGAGAGGATGGTGCCTCAAACACAGAATGACCTACTCAGAGCCACAGAGCCAGTCAATGATGACTTTGGAATTTGAAAGGAGAAAAGACATGTCTGTCCACACTAGGTCTTCCAGCTCTAAGCAAAATTCTCCCACTCCCATGTGATTCCCTTATAACCACATCTGTGAAAATGTCCTGCTTAAAGCTTCCTTTTAAACTTTCTTCTGATGTTTCCACATTCTTATTTTGTAATGGTCATGCTCACATTTTGCTCATTTTCCCAGTGCTCTCATAACCTCCTCAGATCAAATTTTTTTCCCCTTTAAAAAGAGATTCCAGCCACTTCTTGGAACCCTCCGTATTTTATATATCTCTAGATCAGACTGTTAAATAGAGCCTGTTCCTCAGTATCTGAATATCTCATAATCTTTAATATATTCATAATGACAATATCCCATGAAGGAGACAGATATTACTTTCTGCATTTTAAAGTCAGAAAGCAGAGGGACTAACCATAACCACTAGCCAGTGCTAAGCATTCATTGCAACAAAAGTCAAGGACTAAAACAACCAGACAATTTCAAATTCTAACATTGCTGTTCATTTTCTAAGACTGCTGTCTGAAATTGTTAAGGGGTCAATTCTTCCATCTTTTATCTGCTGTCATGAGGTTGTATCCATGTAACAAAACTTGAAAGCATAGAGTCTCATTACCCCAGGAACAACAGCCTGAAGAACAACTGCACAAAAAGACACTGTCCCTGTGCTTCCAAAATTTCCAAAATGAGATATCCTAACAGCAAGTAGGAGGGTAATTGCCTTAGTATTATTCTCCCCACCGTCGCTCACAAGGAACCAGATCTGGTTATAAGGGCAATGCTGATTTGTGTAATATCTCTTTTGATCAAATACTCATGCTTTCCCCAAATACAGTCTCCAGCTGGCACTGCTGGAATCAGAAAACTCAGCAAGGTGGACCAATAATCTGACCCAGCAGGACATTTCTTACACTGATACAAAGGTCTGGAAAAGTATAAAAATCTCCATTTCTTTTGTAACCATTCTTTATACTGGATTTTTTTTTTGCTTATACTGGAATAATATTCACTGTGTCTCCTTTAACATCCTGATGTCACCATTGATAACAATGTAGGAACTGCACCTTGGCCTATGCCATGCAATGTGTCTGCAGCCCTTCTTTGTATGAACTGTCCCAAAGGAAGGGCCATAGACTCTCCTTCCTTCAGTCTTTGACTGCAGGTGCTGTCCCTAAGTGATCAATTGCCTTGCCTAGACATCAGAATATCTTCAGCACAGGAACATAATTAAGACACATCAGTGTATCTGTGTTAGTTTATGGGATAAAAATGAGAAGCCAGATGTCTACCTAAGGAAGTATTTGAAGACCACATGGTCTGGTTAGATGAGTGAAAATGATTATGCATGTCTGGGAACAAGGCTATTAAAAGGAGGAATGAGGAACTTTCTGAGGCTGGCAAGCATCTCAACTGGCCACCTACCCAAAAGATCAATTAACTGCTCACCTCATGCACTTCACAGAGAAACAGAACAGCATACCAAAGGGCATTTCATCCTCTGGTAATTCACCTCACCTCGTCAGAAATGCTCCTTACAAAGAAGCAAATTGCCCTTTTTGCAGACTATAGAAGATGCCTAAGTGACTAATTTAGGCAATGTCCTAAGGTTTAGAAAGCTAATGTTAGGCGAGGCATATGCCACCCTGAATCTTTCATTTTGATTTCTGTTCAGTAAGCTTCAGAATACCAAGACGATTCTAGTGCACTGAAGAATATAACCTGAAGTGTGCAAATATTTACAAAGCTAAGTAGTATTGCTGTAGATTTCCAGGCTTCTTAGCCTGGAATTAGTTCTGTGAAACTGGGAAATGGTGAAGTATAAAAAGAAGGTGACACAACTGATACCAAACAAAGTGACAACACGGAATATCTTGTCCCACTGAAAACATCAACGTTGGTTTTAATGCATTTACAAATTTGGTTGGTAAGATAACTGGTACTGGTACAATATATTTGGGTTTCTGTAAGGCAGCTGACTTTGTCTTTTCTGGCCTTTGATAAAAAAATATCACTATACAAATCAATGTTGCCCTTACTAAACAAATTCAATTCCCACTCAACTGATGCATCATTAAAAAGTAATTGTAAATGGAGGATTATCATTATATGTGACTTATTCTACTGAGCACCTAAGAAATCTGTTTTGAGTGCAAAACCACTCAATATCTCTATTAATTAACTAAAAGAAAAATAGAAAATCCATTTGTGTGACAGAAGAATTGGCAATAAAATAAATAATGAATAATTATGAATAATCATGGTAGTAACAAAGATCCACCTGGAGATCTTTGTAAAGTGGGCTTATCCAAACAACATGTCTGATTGCAGTCAAGTGCAAAGTCATATAACTAGCACAAGAGCTTCCAAAATGGGAGTGTCTCCAGGACTGCAGGGATCTGGAAAAATATTCCGAGATGATGAGAGAAAACCAAATACACACATCTGCAGGAAGGATGCTGATCAGCTGGAAAAGGTTCTGAAGCAAAATACAGGAATAATATGGAAGCTGTAAAATACATCCCTCTATAACAGATTGGGATGCTTAATCTGATAATTTAAGGTAGTTTGTCTATAGTTTCTAAGTAGATATATATAGGAAAGAGTTCTGACAGTACTTGACTGTGTTGTTTTTGAGAAAAACAGGCATATCAATATTTGGTCGCTTGAATCAGACACAAGGAAGATTTAGAAAAAGACACACAAAAAGTTTTAACGATAAGGTCAATTATCTTGTCTAGGATGCAGAAGAAATTCTGCTCTTGGAGTTCTTTAATTCAAGAGAGAGCTTAAAAATATGTTCCCACTCAGCCCTCGATCATCCCTCACACAACTGATCCAGAAACACCTGCTGAGGTTCTGTGTTTTCAGCTACACCCAGCACAAAATGACCTGTACGATCTTTATGTTCTTCAGCTGATCACTTGTGGAACAGTTAGTGTTAAAGGGCATGGGGAGAGGGGTGGGAGCTGGGTATCCTCAAGCCACTGGCTCACTAAGTTTAACAGGGATTCAGAATAGAGGGATACTGAACTCAGGAGAACACAACACTGTCAGAAAACAGAATGATCCCTTCTCCTTCCTTGGACTTCACTGCACAGCCTCTCTCTAGCTTGATTAATCCCTGCCTATCCTGAACCACTGCCACAGCCCAGCTATCATGGATGTGATGGAGGTACAAAGCAGAGCAACATCCAGCTCACTCCCTTATGTACACTGCCTTACCAGAGCAGGTAATCATGTTCATTAGTAAGGTCATCCAGCACAACTCTGTGTGCAGTACTGAGAGAAATTCTACAATTTTTTTTGAATCTTTTAATAGGAGCCTCTGGAGTAAGTGAATAATGACCGTTATCTTAGGGCAGGCCCTGCATACCCATGACTGTGCACAGTGTGTGTGGGGAAGAAGGTGACAGAAGTGCAAAGCCTCTGACTTGTGGCTTTTCCACAGCCAGGACTTGTGCCCTTATTCATTGAGAGGATGACATGTGACCCCTGCAGCCATGGGGTCACAGGGAAGCTATCAAGGAGGGCAAATATTAAAATTGCTGTATGGAAATACATCAAATATTTGAAAGTAACACTGAGGGGATGGCAGTGCTAAAGATGTCAGCAGTTCTTTACTTGTGTCAAGGGAGAATATTTGTGTATACTTGTGTGACTCTCCTCTCTGAATATATGATGAGTGCATAACATGAAACAGAGCGGGGTATGTACGTGTAGGGATTTTTTCTGCTTCTTTTGGGTTTTATAGAACCTGACTATAACAGCCGTGACTGCCGATTTGAAATGACCCCGAGTCAGACACCACACAGCCCACTGAAATGAAATGAAATTAAATGAATTTTTGCATCATTCTGATTCTGGGATTTGATTTAGGCTGGGGGTTTTTTCAGTTGTTACTGCTGTTGCTGTTGCTCCAGCACACACATTCCAGTTTAGTCTCATGGGACCCATGACACTCAAAATTTGATAAGTGGGTGGCAACAGGTTTTGCCAACAAGAATCTAGGACACACAGCAAGGCAAGAATCAGTCTTTCATCTCTAAGACTGGCTGTGGCAGAAAACTTGATAGTTGCTGGTTCATATGTACTTAATCCCTTTACTCCTGGATACTTTTTTGACCCATCTTCCCTTCAGCTGCTCAAACTCCTGTCTTATGCTAATGCTACACACAAAGATAAGATTAAAAATCAAGTGCCCTAGACAAAAGTATATTCCTTCCTCCAGGTATGTTATATTTGTATACCGAAACCAGTTCACAGTTTATTAAATACTATTTATTAAACGTTTTTCAGGGCTAGAGACACAGTGTTGGAAAGGCAAAGCTTGAGGCATAAAGCTCATCAAAGCAGCTGCAGAGAAGTGGGCAGCCATGAGTTTGGAAGCCTTTGCAGGTTCCATGCTGGTCCACAAAAGCATGAACTATCCTCTGGTCAAAACAGGACAGGGGCTATATCAATTTGAGAGACAAACTGACAACCTCAGTGTAACCGGTTCATGTGCCTCTATTCTGAATTTATAAGAAAAGTTACATAGAGCTATTGAAAAGAAATCAGCTTACAAATAAAAATATTAAGCAGAAAATTCTTGTTTCAGTCAAATAGTCAGGTAAATAGAAAGTAAAGGCATGCAGGACCATAAGGGCTCTCAAAGATGACTCTTGTTCTATGGCAGTCTATCTCAAATGTTCACTGAGCTCTGTCTAATCTACACTGACACAAAGAAAAGGATGCTTTTACTGAATCAGGTTTTGGCCATTTCTTCATTTACCAGAAACTTACAAATTCTGATCTTTGACTAGGACCAGCACAGACCTGGAGGTTTCTTTTAAAATCCTAGCCACCCCTTTGATAGCAAACAGCTTACTGAGAACTTCTCCTTCAAAATGTATCTCCACAAATTGTGCTTCTATTTCATGATGATTTAATTTACCTCACATTTCTGCCATATCCTTAGAAGAAGGTTAGATGAGACACTGAAATCCTTACTGAAATCCAGATATAAATACCTATTATTTTGCCATTTACTGTTAGGCAGTGACACTGTCAAAAAGGGATTTAGATTGCTTTGACATTATTTGTTCTTAACAAATGAAGCCAGGTTGTCCTAGATTACCTTGATATCCTTTAGGTGCTTATGAATTGATTATTTGATAATTTATTCCAGTGTTCTTTCAGATATTGAAATTAGCTGACTCGCTTACAATGTCAAAGTCTGCTTTTACCCCTTTTTAAGATGGATGCTTCCCTGCCCTCTATTAATTCTCTTTAACTTCTCTATACAAGTATTAAAGCTGAGCAAGCAATTAAGTGATGAGATCAACCAGTATCTCATGACCTACTGTGAGGAATCTCATGTTAATACATTCCTGAGTTGGAGCTCTGTTGTGTACTACTGAACCCTGTGAGTTGCTCTGCCCTCAGAAACATCTTTTGCTCATTTACTTCAGAACAACAGTTAAGGTTTTCAAATTTTTCTCTAAATGTAATGCAGTATGGTCTGCAAAACTAGATTTTGCTAATGTTAAAATTCACCAAAGCACTTCGTAATTGAACCCTTTCTGAGAAATGGGGATGCACCCTGATTTTGCAAGTGGACTACTTTATATATGGAAGAGGAAAAAAAGTTTTAGGTGGACTGTAATATAGTATAGCAGAAATAGAAACAGATTGTTCTACTGTAGATGAAATAAAACCTGCTAGTAGTTTATATTAAAAAAATCTAGGGAAGTATTTTGGCTCTTGGTAAGGCTGAAGTGCTAGAAACAGCACTGTCAGGCTTGCTCTGTGTCAGAAGAAAGCTGGACAATGGAATGTAACAGCAACTGAGATATCATTAAAGATTTGCTCTATAAAATGATAGTGGATATGTGTGTTTTATTTAGATTTTTATGTTTTAATTTTAATTGATGTGTTCTAGTATCGCAAACCAATTAATGATTAACTACTCTTTTTTAAACCTTTATGACACAGACACTAAAGCATGACACTTCCATGAATTACAATCCTATTACAATCCTATTGAGTCACTTGGACTAAAGGTTTTTGGGCCTTCAAAAGCATGCACATGGGAGTGGAGATTTCTCTCCCCATGACAGACTCCTTACATTGACATTAATACAATCTCACAGTGGTCCTGAGATTGCTCAGTATCTGTGGATACTGGAGTATTGGTGACCTTCGGAAGAGTGTATTACTACAGTAATTTTAAAGCTTCAGGACAGAAATATCAGAAAGGCTAAAACTTACATGCCATAAAAAGCTTACGATTTGGGGTGCAATGCCACATGGATCCCTGCTGCCATCAAGTCAAATGCTCTCATGAATGACATTAGAAAACAGCTGCAAACCCCCTGGTATAGAACTTTGTTTTGTTTATGTGCTGCACAGAGCTAGACTGGCCTAAGCTGTATAAGCAGACGCATCACCTGTATAAGCATCTCTCTTTGTACTGCATGGAATTCCTTTCTCCATATGCTCATAAACTCTCTCTCTAGAGTATCTGAGAGCAGAACAATGCATGGCATCCCACTGGGCTGGTTTTCTTTCCCACGTCTCAGGAAAGGTAAAACCTTTTTCTTCATTGTAACTGATTTAATTGTATTTTCAAGCTGCTTCTTTCCTCACTCCCTCTCTCTCACTATTTTAGCTCTTTTCACTCATGCTTTCTTTTCATCTCTTTTTTCTTTCACCTTCTTGTCTTTTCTCTGCTGTTTTCAGATCTGTCTTCAGTAAAGCCAGAGAAAGGAGATTTATATCTTCAAGCAGAGTGATCTGTAAAGCCATGACCCTGCTTACAGAATGCCTTGTCTTTCATTATCCTAAGGTTGAGGAGAACAGTGCTATCAACATGCAAAGAAAGAGGCTTTTCTCATATATTCTTGGATAGTTTCACAGGCAGCCTTGAAAATAAACATAAAGACCTAGAATTGATGTAGAAAGTAGTGGGGGGAGGCTGAAGCCTTCTGGGGCTCTTCACATGACTTCTTTGAAGGCTGAGGAAGCAGCTATCCATGTCCATGTCATATGAACAGACATTCTTATAAGCAAAAAGGATCCTTTTCAAAGGCTCTGTAATTACTAGTGTCTGGAGTAAGAAAGTTTTGCAGAGGCTAGCAGGAGCTAGAAGCCAGCACTGCAGGCAGGCACAGGAGAATGAATACAGAGCTGCCAGCACCCTCCATACCACAACCAAACCCGAACTTCTGCTGAGGACTCTCCTAGATTTCAGTAACAAATAGGTTCACAGGAGCATCTCTTCATGGGCCACTTTACTATCTTGTTTGAATGTGGGAGGTTCAACACCAATTAGTAGCTTGGAAGATCTGAGTGCTCCAGAGATGGTATTGATAAGACTGGCTGAAAAACAGTAGGGCTCAGAACAGAGGAGAGCTTGAGCTCTTCTTCAAAGCCAGTGTTAAGATTTCCTGTCATCTGCAGCCTAAGCTGCTCCTGGGTATCCCTTCCCATCCATCCCAGCCAGAGAAGACATGTGTCTCAAATACAAGTGGTGACTGATGCTTTACAACAGATCTAAGGGGTCTTATGATACCAAAATGCTCTAAATTGGAGAATGGAGGATGTTGTGTAGCATCTTAGGTCAGAGTGTACTTTCTTCATTGTGTTGTTGGTGGTGAGCTTCTGCAAGGAATACCCAACACAGTTCCCTGTACTCTGAAGTGCTGGTCACTCTAGGGGCATAAAACCACTCTTGGTTAACAAAAAAGAGTGATTCAGATGTTGTAACTGCAGAATTTTTTAAGAACAGCATGCCTGTAACTGCATGGAGTGGAAAGATGAGCTTCACCATACATGTCTTTCACCACCCATGCAGGCACACCATCAGACCACAAGCCAAATGCAGCTTCCGAGTCCGTGTATGCAAATAATTAGAAGCTTTGTGTGTGTGTAGTGCTTTTTTCCCCCTCTGTTTTCTACAATACCTAAACCATCATATAAATTACAGCTAGAAAAATTGTATCTGATCCCATGTAAACAGTTGCTTTACAGTCAATATTGAGTGGCTTCTTCCACTCCCCAAGCACTTTTTTCCTAGCACTTTTCGTTGTGTCCCTCAGGCTTTTCTTACATTTGGTGTGACGGAGATTGCCCACATCCACTTCGAGCAATTTAGACTTTACTTGTTTCTATATTGGTATGTGTATGATTTCTTATAATCTTTCTCAAAACACTTAACAGGTAAGTTTACCCATGTCTGCATTTGACTACACCTTACATTTGTCTCCATAAACAAATTTCATATGGTGAGAGACTATATCTGTGTTGATTTGGCCAGAAGTGGATTTAAATGTGCTACTGACCTTATACAATAGTTAAAGCTCCTTCTTGGAAATAGCCATAGGTTCCTATTTTCTCCTGCAAAAAAGGAGCTATTGAGTTGAAAACTGTCTTTCTAAGGATCTCAGAAAATCCCTCCTTCCTGACCTGAAACTGCCCTAAAATTCAGTTGGTTTACTTGTTTGTGAAAAACACCTCCTGCCATGCTGGCCAAAACCAATTAATTTCCTGCTGGTCCTCCCTTGTCTACCTCTGCCCACTGTTGGTCTCTTGGTTTATTATTAGACTGTGAACACTTTGGGGCAGAGAGCCTTTTTTTAGTATTATGGTATACAAAAAACAAGTGATCTTGGACTATGGGTAGGACTCCGAGGTGCTACTGGAAAAAAAGTGACCACGAAACTCAAGTGCTCTGCAACCTCATTTGGCAATTTGTAATTCTGAGTTTGGCACCTCAACAAACACTCAACAGAGGAGTGGGGAGATTGGTCTCTGGAATCACTAGTTTTATTATTAAATGTTAATATGATTAGTTATTCCTTTGAAATCAGTAATGTGTCTAATGTCAGAGAAAAGACAGGTCCTATACCCTTAGGCTTTAACAACCTAAACATGATTATATAGCGTGAGATTTGAAAGCCTGAGTACATGCAGTTTTTTGAATGTCAAATGTGGAGCAGGAAACAAGGGTAACTGCAGCATCTGAGGGAGGCAAGTACCTCAGGCAGATAAAAGGCAGGAGAATAAAAAGATTAAAAATATTAAATTGGGAGAAAGAAAACGCAGGATGCTCATGAACAAGCATTCCCTCCCTGTGCAATGTGTGAAATTGCAGAATACTCTGAAACCTCAGAGGGCTTAAAAAGAAATATCACCAGTTTCAGTTCTGGGCCCCAGGACTGGAAAGTGCTCACTTTACTTGCGTGCTGATTGAACATGTTTATTTACGGCATGAAGAGAATGACCCAACAGTTACCCTGCAAGGAATGCACTGCAGAGATTTTAAGCATGTTCCTACCTCTAAATGCAGGGGGAGAAATATGGTGAAACGTAAAAGTACAAACAGAAAGAAAACTTTGTACAGAATCACTGTTTGATTTCTGAAATGCTTCCATGAGTGGGAGGCAGATGGAGCTCCCAGGGAGCGAGGTAGCTCTAGCCCTGCAAAAGGAGCCCCGAGCAGCAGCGCAGCGCAGCTCCCGCGGGGCACGAAGTCGCGCACAGCCACCGAGCCTGGCCGCGCACGGCCAGCAGGCTGTGTGCTCGCTCTGAGCTGAACCCAGCTGCTACTCCTTGCTCCTTTGACTTGTATGTGTGTGTTACATGACTATAGAAGGAGCAATCAGTCAGCTCCCAGGAATCTTAGCAACAGCCGCGTCCCCAGAAAAGGCTTGTAGCAGCTGGAGCGGTGATGACTCAGCAGCATGGCCTCTCTGGCCTCTTGTTGATCCCTGGCAAGGACTGCAGTCCAAGTTCTGGCTCCCTTGTTTGGGTCAGTGCTTTCTTGCTGGCACCAGTAGATGAATTCCTGGATCCTGCTGGCCTTGGCATTCGAAAGCAACCAAAAATTAGCCGATAGCTGCAGCCAAAAAAGTTTTCTGTTCTCTTTTTTCTTTAACGACAAATTTAAAAAACATCAAATCAAAACAGAACAAAACTGAACAAAACCCGCAGAATCCTGTTAGTACACTGTAACAGGAGACAAATGGCAGAGTTCATCTGTGGCGGGTGTGTAGGGGAAGATGGTCACATGCCAGGAGACCCACGTCTCTGCGGTCCCTTGGGGAATGAAACAGATGGGTGGGTTGGGGCTGGGCTGGAGACTGTACAAAACATCACTAGAAGGTTTGTTTATTTTCTGTACCGAGAGTTTGGGGCTGTAGCGTTGACTAATTCTGTCGACATTTCACCCAGTTCAAGTCACTAGTGCAATGAATCTATTTGGCCTCGAGTTGTTTTCGACTCCGAAGATGTTAGTATCTCAGACTCCATCCACCCTCCTGCGGTAATTCCACAGACGACCGAGAAGAAAAATTGGGATTAAGGAGTCACGAGTCAGGACTGCAGCGTGTCTGCACGGCGGGAGGA
Source organism: Aleadryas rufinucha (assembly GCA_013397815.1). Classification (NCBI taxonomy): domain Eukaryota; kingdom Metazoa; phylum Chordata; class Aves; order Passeriformes; genus Aleadryas; species Aleadryas rufinucha. The sequence goes on along the minus strand of VZTH01002217.1, from coordinate 64,233 downwards.
ACCTTGTGCCGGGGCGGTGAAGGGACTCAGGCGTCGGTGGGCAGAAGGTCTGCAGGGTCCCCGGGCAGTGCTGCCGCCGGGAGAGAGGCCCCTGAAGAGCGGAGGGGAGAAGAGAGGCACAAGAACGGGCCAGAGGAGCCGGGGCGGGGGGCTGGATGTCTGGATTCGTTTGGCAGAGGGCTGCCGGGAAGCTTGCTGGTCCTGTGCCAGGCTCCAGCGAGCTCCGCTTAGTCCCTCCCTTTCATGAGCACTAAAAATTCATCCTGAAACAAAAACATCCATGTGTGTGTCTGTGTGTGTAACAATCTGCCTTCTCAGCAGCACCACCGCCACCCCGGCATCGCTGGCCTCATTGGTGGGAGCAGGAAATGAGTAAAACACAAATGGCTGGGGAAGAGACAGGAGGGGCCGCCCCGCTCCCGGCCATGGGGGTTGCTGGGAGCTGCCGCGCCTTGGTGCAGATGTCGGAGACCTCAAATGTCTGCCGGAAATTACAGCTCATGTCGGGCGGGGAGACGTGCGCTTCCCCGGCTGGGGAGCGCAGCTGGAGCCCCCTCACCCCGCGCCGCCCTCCCCGCCCTGGGGCTGGCAACCCCGGCCTTCGCCAAACCCAGCTCGTAAATTAGCTCGACTGGAGAAAAATGCACGTAGGAAAATGTCTTGGAGCAGGAAATGGGAAAAAGAAAGGAAAAAAGCCACCCAAAAAAAAAAAAAAAATCAACCAACCCTCGCCTGGAGAGGGTCGCGGGGGCCGGGGCCTGCTGGGCGGGCGGCCCGGTGGGGGAGGCTACGGCTGTGGCCATTGCAGGGAGGCGGAGAGGAGCGAGGCGGTGCCCCCCCATCCCCGCGCAGGCCAGCAAAGCTGGCGGGAGAGGCCGCCCCCCTTCGCCTAGCAGCCCGCAGCATTTCCCAAATAAACGCCGCAGCGCGGCCCCTGAGTCGGTACAGGCCGGCAGCGAGGGTGGGGGGCCCGTCCTGCCCCACAGCCGCGGCAGGGGGAGGCGAGTGTGCCGTGCTCACATCCACAGTCCTCATAGCGGCGACCGCTGGCAAAAGCCTGGGAACGTGGGAAAGTGACCGGGTGTGCGCAGCGAAACAGGTTACAGGAGGGTGTTGTAACTGTAGCAGAGCTAAGAGCATTCGGATGCCCTGGGGAATGTCTGCCAGAACAGCAAGAGCAACACTTCAACTGCCTCGAACAGCCAAGAGCAGGGTGCCTCATGGTGCGATTCCAGCATTACTCACCCCAAGGATCAGGCGCTTCCCCACCCAGTTACATATGACCAGGAAATTACAGGCTGCGCTGCTCCCCGCCTGCCTGAGCGGCTGCCATATCATATGATACACACCAGAGCCGCGCATCTGATGAAACAGCACAGCAGTGTGTGCTTAGTGGAACGCTAATGTTTTGTGGAAAAGACAGGCTGGGCTGGGTCAGACTCTCATTTGGTATCCTGAATGCATGCTCCCTCTTGCACATCTTGCCATTAATTAAAATACTGGATAAAAATGAAATCCTAATCTTTCTTACACTTGCTGCTCACTGATCTTCTAGTACATTCCACAGCCAGCCCTGTGTGGCTTAGGTATTGCAATTCCTCTCTCTCTCTTACTTCATCCATGCAATTTGTAGACCAACTAATTTTTCTTCACACCCAGTATTCACAAGATATTTGCTCCTGTAGCCATTGTATCAAGGCCTCTGCATCTCTCATCTTTATTACTATAGCATTCACATCCCAGATCAGACGTGTACCTCTCCTCTCTGCAGTACACAGCAAATGGAGCTACAAAGGTCATCTCTGCAGCACAGTCATGTCCCTGGCTTGAATTTATCTACTACTTCCTACTTAACTGAGTTTAAGGAACTTTTAACAGTGAAAGTCACCTGTGCAAGACTGTGCATCCATCTTTCCCAGTATGCTTCTCCCTGTCTCCTCCACTAATAATGTGAGCTTTTGCTAGCCCTGCCAGTCTCCTCACGCCCTTTCATGCTGTTCTCTAATACCTCTTTGCTCCACCTTTTGCAGCACTATCTCTACTCAGGTCAGCTTTCTGCAACTAAGGCAGTCTGATCTCCTACAGTTTTGTGTTCTATTGATTCTAAGCACCAGTTAAAAGCTCTTTCTTCTGTGTGTTTTTAAGAGCTGCAGGCTAAGTGAATTTTCTGAAGTCTGAGAAAATACAAAGTCCTGTTGCAACCTACTTCCGAGCTGAGGAAGAGTCTTCTCTTGGCTTTTTATTTTAATGAAATTAATTCTATCTGAGCCAGCTTCTCACCCACCCAATTTGCTTTTAGTAGACCAGTGTATCAAAAATCATGCATCTGGCAGACCTGTGATGTCATACACTCTCCCCTGCCAAAGATCTTGTGATCAAAAACCTTTCTTTGCAAAACCAGACCTAAATTGTAACTGCAAAACCATGTGCTGCTTCTCATTACACCCCTTCTGTATTAATTGTTTTCCTTTCACTATTGGTCTGTGCTTGCCTTTTTAGATCTTCTGCTCCTGAGGGCAGGATCTGGGCTCTTTTCTGTTTCTGCAAAGTGTTAAGTGCCTTATGGGCATAACAATTTAATTAGTTAATAACTACTAACAATTTGCATTAGTATCATACTTCCTGCCATGTCACATCAGACCACTGCTCCAGCCAGTAAAACATGTACCTCTATCTCGTGGTGGTCTGAATCAATCAGTTGTCCCCCAGTGAGGTGAGGGGCTCACGTGTGGTAGTGGTTGGACACCCAATTCCAGTCTCATTTTGCAGAGTCTGTCCAAGACTTGCTTGTTCTTAATGAATCCATTGCCCAGCCAGTCTTGGATCTGAGCTCCTGCTGTATAAAGGGACACTCTTGGCTAGTTGAGGTTGGTAGAGTATCTGACAGAGTGAGATTAGCCAAACTGTTCAGAGGAAAGGATGATTGCTCTGTAATGCTCCCAGCATGGCAGTGATCTAGGGTAGACAAAACACAAGGATTAAGTAGGACTCCTCACTGACCCCAGTCCTTCTGTGCCTCCCAGCCCTGGGGGTGGGAACTTCCTTTCACCCAATTTCCAGTGCCTTTCTGTTTCTTAGAGATGTCTCTTTTTTCTTTATAATACAGTATTTGCTTCCCTAATATCATGACGTAGCAAATTCCACAGTTTATCCTATGACGCTTTGCTTCAGGGAGGGATAATCTGTTCTTGATAACATCAAGTGATTTTTTACATCCTGTATCAATCATACTGAATTATGAGGAAAACTGGGAGTCTCCTGGGAGGGTTTGATGGCTTTACTGTGGAAAGAATCAGGAATGTGAGACCTGGGTGAAGAATTTCAATTAAAAGAAAGCCAGGAAGACTTTTGAGACAAGGTGGACACCTGTATTATATTCTAAGAAATATTTTTTGTTTGTATATCTTATATTTCATACCCTGCACAAAGCCTTTTTCAGCAGAGAATCCTACACTGAGAATCAGCAGATGAATGATTCAGCACAAAAAATAATACATTCAGGAGGGGGGAAATGAGCTACTGCTTAAAGCTGTTAATTTATCTACTGTGTGGTCTTTGTAGCATGACTGTCATCCTGTCTAGGAACAGTAAAGCAGTTTCAGGCAATGAAAGCAGTATGAGAAGAGAGATGGGATAAGACTGCATTGCCACTTGAGAAGATTGCAAGGATGATTGAAAGTGCTGTTGAACTGGGAAGAGCCAGAAACTGAACAGCTCATTGTATGCAGCTGGAAGCCATGGTGAATATGCTGAACATGCTGGGAGATGATTCTGGTCACTGTTCCTTCCATAGCAGCTGGTCCTTGTAGGACACTGCACCCTCAACACAAGTTACAAGGGTGGCTGAAGACCTGAAAGAAATGGTGGTGCACCTGATGTTTATGTTATACTGTCGTAGGGGTCATGTGAGATTAACAGCTGGTAAATGATGGCATACCTGGAATAAGCTCTCTGTTGGCAGTCTTGGGCAATATATAAGAACNTGGGGGGGGGAGGGAGGAGGATTGATCGATAGTCCTGTACTGGTTCATCTGGCTTCCATCCACGTGCTACTACAGAGGGAGAGAAAATCAAAGAGCCACACGCAGGGTGGCCAGGTCCCCAATTCGATACATGGCAGCAGCTTGATCAATAGCTTGTTGGAAGGTGGGTAATTGACTCCCCTTCTACCCAGGAGAAAGTGGCGCGGTGACAGAGATGTGTTCGTTAGCTACTGATTCTCAGCTCTATTACCCAGCTTGTTCATTTAGGTGATTTGTTTGTTTGCTTGCTTGAGATCCCTCTTCAGTCTGATTTCTCCCTGTACCTGTCAAAGATGAGCACCAGCTGCTGGAGCAGAGCCAGAACTGCCCCCAAGTTTCTGAGTTGCTTTCCCTCTCTTCTCCTTTATCCTTTCTTTGCTTATACTGGGGTTTTTATCTCACATTGGCAAAGGTTTTGACAGGGAAAGCTGGAAACAGGGACAACCTTTTCTTCTGCAATTTCCTGAGCTTCCTTTCCTGGGGTCTGGAGGAACATAATTATGGCTCGTCTAAATACAAGGAGCACAGTAGCCCCTCAAAAAAATTAAATAATTAGGTCTATTTTTGCACCTCACAAACCAAGTGAATTATAGGGAGAGATTTACAACTATTGTTTTTGTATGTCTGCCATTCTTCAGAGGAATTATCTGCAGAGGGTGACTAGGTGATGCTATCAGAAAAGACAAAAACCAAAGAGAGGTATCAAAGGAAAGGGCAGGAAATCAGGNCGCTTTGCTTCAGGGAGGGATAATCTGTTCTTGATAACATCAAGTGATTTTTTACATCCTGTATCAATCATACTGAATTATGAGGAAAACTGGGAGTCTCCTGGGAGGGTTTGATGGCTTTACTGTGGAAAGAATCAGGAATGTGAGACCTGGGTGAAGAATTTCAATTAAAAGAAAGCCAGGAAGACTTTTGAGACAAGGTGGACACCTGTATTATATTCTAAGAAATATTTTTTGTTTGTATATCTTATATTTCATACCCTGCACAAAGCCTTTTTCAGCAGAGAATCCTACACTGAGAATCAGCAGATGAATGATTCAGCACAAAAAATAATACATTCAGGAGGGGGGAAATGAGCTACTGCTTAAAGCTGTTAATTTATCTACTGTGTGGTCTTTGTAGCATGACTGTCATCCTGTCTAGGAACAGTAAAGCAGTTTCAGGCAATGAAAGCAGTATGAGAAGAGAGATGGGATAAGACTGCATTGCCACTTGAGAAGATTGCAAGGATGATTGAAAGTGCTGTTGAACTGGGAAGAGCCAGAAACTGAACAGCTCATTGTATGCAGCTGGAAGCCATGGTGAATATGCTGAACATGCTGGGAGATGATTCTGGTCACTGTTCCTTCCATAGCAGCTGGTCCTTGTAGGACACTGCACCCTCAACACAAGTTACAAGGGTGGCTGAAGACCTGAAAGAAATGGTGGTGCACCTGATGTTTATGTTATACTGTCGTAGGGGTCATGTGAGATTAACAGCTGGTAAATGATGGCATACCTGGAATAAGCTCTCTGTTGGCAGTCTTGGGCAATATATAAGAACAAAATGTGCATCTTAGTACATGCACACTTAAACCATATCAAGGAAACCTGTATTTTTGGAATGACAGGTCTTCTTCCACATCTGGAGCATGACCTAGTTGGTGACTGAGATATCTGTTGTTTATAGGCAATGATTCCTCAGAAACAAATCAACTAAATGAACAAACTGGGTGATAAAGTAGAGCCGAGAACTGCATTGTCCTCCTCAGAGTCATAAAAATTCATCCCTTTTACAACTGCTGAGTGCTTTGCCAATATCATGCCAAGGTGAGAGCAGGGGGGGAAGGGAAGGATATTGAAAAGGAAAATAAATAGGCCAGGTAAACAGTGCTGCTGCTGCAGCAGCCGTGGTTGCCATGGCAACTGGGGAGAGGAGGAGGAGNGGTTTTGACAGGGAAAGCTGGAAACAGGGACAACCTTTTCTTCTGCAATTTCCTGAGCTTCCTTTCCTGGGGTCTGGAGGAACATAATTATGGCTCGTCTAAATACAAGGAGCACAGTAGCCCCTCAAAAAAATTAAATAATTAGGTCTATTTTTGCACCTCACAAACCAAGTGAATTATAGGGAGAGATTTACAACTATTGTTTTTGTATGTCTGCCATTCTTCAGAGGAATTATCTGCAGAGGGTGACTAGGTGATGCTATCAGAAAAGACAAAAACCAAAGAGAGGTATCAAAGGAAAGGGCAGGAAATCAGGGCATGCTGAGGAAAAAAAAAAAAAAAGAGGAAGTTGCAGAAAAAGATATTTCCGAGGAAAGCGCATACTCATGAAGTACTGAGACAGTACAGGCTAATTCTCCACTGCTACCTAGACCTGGGCAGGGAGCCTTGGCACAAGGTACCCATTTGACCTTGAGGCAGGCAGTGCTGCATTTTGTAAACAAGTCTGTATGATACAACCAAGTTCACCCTCATGCTGAATAAGCTTCTGCAGATGTTTTCCAACAAAATATAGGGGAATTTGAGTGGCAAAACTAGGACTTAATGTTTTATACTTTCTATCAAAGCAAGCAGCTCAAAGCTCCCTATCACCTCCTTGGGGCACTAGGAACATAACTGACTTCAACACTCAATGAAAAAGCAAGGCCACTTTGTGTGGTGCAACACTCACCAGCAAACTGAGCATAAAATGGTAAATCTAGACTCTGAGGTGCTCTGGAAGGCAAGGACCATCTCTTTGCTCTATAGTTGTTTATTGTCCAGCTTGCTAGAGTCCTGGTCTACAATGAGCACTTAGGCATAGAGTAATAATAAGAGCAGTAGTGTCCATTGCTGGGTAACTGATACTGCTTTCTAGAGCAACCAGCCCCTTAGGGTATAGCTAAGAAGAGGCAAACACACAAGAAATATCCCTTCCTTCAGTTCCCTGGATTCTCTTGGAGCTAACCCATCTAAATGTACTGATGTTCAATTTTATTTAGCTTCTGAATTAAAAATGAAAACTCACTTGCTTGGATTCTGCTTCCCTTAAGTTAGTTGGCTGCAGTCCAGCTCTCAAGGTTTGTGCTTTTAGAGCCTGATCCAATCCCAGAGAAGTCACTGAAAATTGCTCCACTGATTTTAATAAGTCAAACCACTACATGAGGAGTAAGCTATAATCTCTCAAGGCTTTTTTTAATTATTATTTCTTTTATATGCTTTGAAGCACCAGCAGGTGTATCTCACAGATGCTGGATGTAAACCACAGTGGGAAGAGGGGGCTGTGTGAGCACCACTGCTCCCTGTTGCATAACCTAGAAGATGCAGGTTAATTCAGGCGATGCTTACAGGGTAGAGACTACAGCTCTTTTCATTCCCCAGTATATCTGCCTCTGGAAATATTTACAAACCACCCAAAGATGCCTCTGTGCCCTGCAGAATATTTTCCTTTGGTTCCTTTGTGAGTGGGAAAATAAGAGCATCCTACCCTCTGGGCATAATTTATGGCAGAAATAAATAGCAAGATGATAGAACAGCTCTAAAGTAAATTACTGAAAATATTCACCTGCCAGCTCTCCAGAGAAAGCAGGCAGGTGGGTGAGCCAGGATCAAGTCAGACTAAAAGCCTTAGAGGAATACAGCAGTTTCTTCTACTCATAAAGGAACAAAAAGTGTTTGCAGCACCTGCAGGCTGTTTCCTCTCATGAAGGAAGCTGGGAGGTTGAACAAAATATTATAGTGACAATGGAACAGTCTGTAGTCAAATTTGCACTTGGGCAAGATAAATAAAAGGACATATAATATTGAACATTGCAAATGCCTGCACTACCTGCCAACAAGAAGCATATGTATTTGCTGAGTCATTATGCCTGATACAGACTGAAAAAGTAATGGGGTACATGGAAGACATGGGAAAGGCAGGATGGATCTCTTGCATGTGAGTGGGACTCCAGAGAATCAGCTCAATGAGTCCTGCTGCTTAACAAATTCAAGGACCTGGCTACTGAAACATAGTTTAAAATCTGGGAAGAATGAGTTACTCCAAATACTCTGTGAGCATATGTACAAGGGGAATAATGTAACACACAAGCAGTCTGTCTTTCTCAAAAGGGACCTTCCTTAAAGGGCTCTCTGAGGCTACATGAGAGTTGTAAAAGGACATATCTCGTCTTCTTTTGCACTAGTGTACTTTCACAGCTGTATCAGGGGCCCTGAAGACATGTAAAGCAGAGGATTATGGTAACACAAAGGATCCTGTATCCTAAAAAAAGTGAGAAAAACAACTGCTGGCTGCACAGATGAAAGGTACCAGTGCAGCCATTCTGCAGTGCACACCACAATGCTGACCCGAGGCCTTGAAACAAGGATCATGCAGCAAACCCAGAAGCGTCTAGCACAGAGTTGTCTGATTGGCGGTCTCTGGGCTGTGATCAGTCTGTGACATTTTCCTTTGAATACCATCTTGGCAACAGAAGAGCTAGGAAAAGCTGATTAAGGAATCCCTTGAAGGCCATTTTTAGTTCATTCCTGCAAACTTGAGTCACAGGCTCTTCAATTGCTTTTGTGTCCAGCTAGGAGGGGGACGATAGTCTGGAAAGTTGCTTCTCACTGTACCTGCAGATCATCACAGCATCCACAAGGCTTCTGAGAGAAGACAGTGCTGACTTTGGGTCCTTAAGCACTGGAAAAACTGGATACCTTGGTAACAACCTGACAAACTGTTCTAGGAAAAACATAGAGAACAAAGAGTGCATAAGAGGATCATATGCTTTTAGAAGAGCAGCCAGTGGGCATGAGAGACTGAGGCCCTGGTCTTTGTAAGGACCTGCTATAACTGATATAGATTGGGACAATTCTTGGGAGGGTCATTGCAGCTCTCAGATCTGCTTCAAATCCACAAAGTGTGGCAGTGGCTTTATTCCCTTTACCTAAGGCCCAAGAGTGACTTGTGACCTAGAGCACTCAGCATGCTCAACTGAAAGTCTGTTCTTGTGCCTGAACAAGCAGCTGTCTACATCCTGGGTGTCCTACATTACACCCAAAATGTGAACAGAGCCTGAAGTGTCTGACTTGACCTTAGAGCACCCTCAACCTGAGAAGCTGGGCCAACGCTCATCGGTACTGTAACTTGAATTCTAAGCTCTTGTGCTGCAGAGACGTGTTGTTGTATGATTAATGGACGCCATTAAACTAGAGAGACTCTTCAGCTGGCAGTGAAAACTCAAGAGAAATACTAGACAGTCAGCCACAGTCAAGAGAGCTGAGCCAAAAAAAAAAAAAAAAAAAAAAGCTTGTGGTTTAAGAAAACTGACTTTCAGTCTCTTCAAGATTGCTCCATTCTAAATTGTTAATACACATTGATCCACCTTAAGAAAGTTGGTAAGGCCACCTCGTGCCTGTGACTCCCCAGGCAAGAGGAATGGTGTGAGCCCCTGCAAGGACAGGGCATGACAAAGGAGTCAGTCAACACTGCTGCTACCCTGACTCCTGTTCTTAGTGGGAAGGCAAAGCCTGGACATTTTGCTGATGCTACCTCAGGTTCTTTCAGATTTAACTGGTCACACAGAGAGGTTGATATCAAGAAGAGGAAGGCAGCATGCAGCTGTAATAACTTCAGCTCTGTCAGTGCACCTGCTTCACTGGTGATGGAATCCTACACGTGCAAGGATTTGCACTAAGTGGACCAAGCAAAGTTAGCTTCTAATTGTAATCAAAGTGCACTTGAGTTAGCTCATCTGAAGCAAACATTGATGATCATTTGAGGGTTTATAGTGCTGATAACCTGATCACTGGTCACAGATGCTTGAGTAAAGACCGTACTTGAATACAGACAAGAAGTACTGCATATGCTTTTCTGGCACAGCACAGAACAGAGTGAAAATTGTGCTTATTAAGTGATTAAAATTCCATTTACTCATGAAGTTGGACCATCTCTTACGGGTTAGCATTTGATGATTTCTCATGCTATGCAAGAGGCCAGCTGTTCACACCAGTGAGAATCCAGAACCAGGGAGGATGTGACAGAGCGTAAGCAGTGGGCAAAAATGCAGCTCAGAGTCGTGGGAAGCTGGAGAAAAGTGGGCAGCAGGTAACGGAAGTGTGTGAGGAGGGTACACCCCTAAGCAGGCAGGATTGCAGGTGCCTCCATCCCTGCACTGCCACACGGGTGGTTTTAAAGCAGAGCCAGTAACCATAGCAACAGCACCTACCAGAGCTGCCAGCCATCAGGATGCAGCTCCCGAGGAAGGTAAAGAGCAAGGCTGACCTGCCTCCGCACTAACCCCACTGGCACCACAAAGCCCTGTCCCAGGCCAGCTGTACAGCTCCCAGGCCAATTTTCCCTATAAGTAGGAAGGCCGAGAGCTCTTCACTCAAGCTCCCAGTGATAGCTGGATCAGCTGAACAGCAGCTCCTGATCTGAAGCAATGCTCAACTGATTTTTGGATTCCCAGGAAATTAAAAGATATTGAGCTAAATTTTGTGGTGTTGTGGGACAGATCAGAGGACAGGAGAACATGCAAAAGCATCCTCGGCAGAAAAAACCAGAGGCATCCCCATTTTCTAACATATTTCCAGATGAGAGATTTTCTTTCTCCTTGCATCTGCCTTTCTGTCTTGCTTTTAACTACTACAGTTTCTCTGCTGTTGCTTTTTGTTCTTACCCTCCCTTCCAGTGCTCCAGCAAAATCTTCTGCTTTGTAGGCATGATGCCAATGAAAACTGATGTTTATCAGCTCTAGTAGGGTTCATTTTCTTGCGTACACAGTTCACACTTTCTCCCAGAGAGAAAGAAGTTGTGGAGGAGGGAGGTTGCCATTAGCAAGATTAAATGTCAGACATCTGAGAAAGCTGACACTGAAGAAGTGATGGAGGCAGTTCTTCATGAACAGGTGGCTACATCATAAAACCTCTTACACTTGATGCTACCCAGCCCCAGGCTGGCAGCCTTGGTAGGAAGGCCAGTGGCCAAATGGGTCAGAGACCTCTCATGGCAGGCTGGCTTCTTCTAGGTATGGACTGAAATGTACTGCAATGACTGAGTGCACACTCTCACCAATACCTGCTTCTTCTTCTCTGTTGTTGTCTTATCTGGGCTGTGAATCTCACATCTTTCAGCAGGATAGAATTTGTCTTACATTGAACACCAGGGATAAAAAATACAGGGAAATTGTTAGGCTCTGATAAACAAACATTTTCAGGAACAATTTCATCTTATTGACTGGAAATTTGTGACAGTTCTGAGCTCAGGCAAATCAAGCAAACTGCTCATTCTGATACTGTGAGAGAAAGCAGCAGCAGCCAGAGAAATGGAAAGATCGACAGTTAATTGGAAATGTTACATCTGCTGTTTATGCAAAAGGCATAAATATTTATATCCTGAAGGCTGACTTTTGAGTTTGCTCCTCAGCAGGAAGATATTTACATTTTGAATAAAGACTTTTTTCTTTCTCCTTCTCAGTAAACGTGAGCAGTTTATTATTCCTTTAAACAGAAATCCGCAGCCAAGTCCTCCAGTCCTGTTAGTTACATGCATGCAGATTCCCTTGGCTTCAACAGAAATTACAGGTGTATGCAAGTTGTGGCATCCATCTCCCTCTTTATTACAGACAGAAAGAGGGTCGTGAGACTGAAATCAAAGGGCAGGAACTGTGATCACAAAATGAAAAGGCAGAAAATGCAGTGACAATTCAAAGGTACCTGAGATAATAAACTGCTTTTCTAAATCTGCTTTTGGTAAGAAAATAATCAAAGTTTGCACCTTGAAAGATTTTATAACATTAGCTGTTGATATAGAGCAAGGTAAGATATACTTGAAAAATTTAAGTACAACACTACATTGGATTAAGCTGCCTTCACCACAGTGTGATGAGTGAACCAGCTAACAAAAGCATTTACATATGCAGTGATTCTAGAAAAGCCAGGGAAATATGCTGAACTACAGCAATATTAAGAAAACCAACCAAAAGTCTGTTACCCTTCAAACCATTTTGTGCCCTATCTGGCCTCCACATCTCCTGCTTCTCTTTGGTTTTCCTTACCCCTATACATACTGAGCCAGGCTTCATCTCCCTCCCTGTCCTGTCCCATACTGCTGTGCCAACTGCATTGCCCTCAGCTTGCTCACCCTCCTATCCTGTGGTCTCCCATTCTGCTCCACTCTGTATTCTCATCTCTGCCTGCTTCCATCCTTGTTCTCCATCTCAAACTTCACCTGCTGTCCCACTCACTTCTCACTGCATTTTATTTTACCACATGTGGCTCCAGCCTCCTCCCTCACCCCTATCATTTCCCAATTTGAGGCTGTCCTGCCTCACCTTAATATTACTCCATCTATTCTTGTCATCTTCTCTCTCCATCTGCTCTCTTCTCTTCACCCAGTCCCCGTGTCAGCCCTTGCATCTGCCCCTCTTACATTCTCAGAAGACCTCAAACCCACACATCCCTGTGTGGATGCTGAAGCTGTTTGCCTTAGTCTCTTCTACAGCATCATTCATTACGCATTTTAATCATTCCCTCTGATTAACTGTAATATTAAAGCTAAAAAAGAGTTACAGATAAACAATAACAAAACACTCTGATGAGATGTACGATGTTGTGGCTTCTTCTCTTTAGTACTTATCAAACACACTGGCCCACCCCTGAAGGCCAGAGCACATATTGCAGTGCTGCCAGGCATCCAGCCATTGCTTGAGGATCCCAGACTTAAGCCTTGGACATCTCAAACAGAGCATCTTGCTCCCTATTTAATGATAAAAACTATGCCTCTGCAGGGACTAGAGATTCTCCAAAGATATGATCTCATTATTTGAAAGCACTTGGATGAAACATGGTTAGCTTTATACAAGGAGAGCATGCTGTGAACAAGAGGGATACCTGACAGGAGTACTGATTTGTGCTGCTGTGGCACAGAGCTACCAAAAATATGCAGAGCATTCACATTCCCAAAGGATCAGCAGACCAGGCCAAAGGTATGCTGGAATTTACTTTCACCTCCTTCCTAGCAATCACTGAATCATTTTCAATGACTTCTCCCTTGCCTCTCAAAAAAACCCCCCCAAAAAACGGGCGCATCAAGATCATGAGAGGATGTTTGCATTCTCCTCTGGTTTGCCCCTTGTTTCTGAGATCCTAGAATCTCACAGCAAGATTTTATTTTAGTTTAAGGGAATTTTTATGTGTGTTTTAAAATGCTTTGTCCTCTGGGACTGGTTTTTTTGGCTCTCATCGTTTCTGTTTCCATGGCAACTACAGCTGGCTCAGATGTGCAATTGCCATGGCAACTGTCTGGTCCTCCTTTCAAACGATGCGTTGAAACAGGAAAGATATTTGCATCCCCAATGCTGTATGGAACAAATCTCTTTCACCACACATGGGGAAGACATAAGACAACTGTATAAAATCAGCACAAAATTCAATTTAAATCCTCTCAGAGAGGGTTTTAGACAGCTGGCGAGATGAGAGAATTGCAAAGAAATTGGGCTTTTCCATTGAAGGGCTTAGGGGGAGACTGGCATTTGACTGGCATTTTCAAAATCTGTTCTGGGCAAAGCAGTATGTTTGGAAATACCCACATGGGAAGAACACAAGATATTCCAGGAACAGCTAATTCATGTAAAAGCTACCCCATCTTACTTTCTGTAAGATCTCAAGATAAATTATTATGTGTTAAGAAACACATGGTAAAATATACCTCAGTATTTCAGCCTAAAGAACAGAACAAAGCTTGCATTACTCATGATTGTATCTTGGATATGACTACTGTTAGGACGCCTGGGACCCTCTTAGGTACGTACTGTGACAGATTTGCAGAATAACACATATCCAACCCACATCCCCCTCTCTGCAAGTGTAGCCCCCCGCACATCATGTGGGAGGTGCCCTGTAGATGCATGGCGACACCACAAGGCACCACAACTCTGCCTGCTCATCACAAGACATAGTACCAGAGGTGCGTTTCTCTTCTGTGACATTAGATAAAAAGGTGACAATGGTAGGATTTCTTGTGTGGCACGTGTAAGGCTTTGTCTTTAACTTCCTCATGTCATCTACATGTGCCTGCATTCACTTTGTTGTCTTCTTAGTTTTCCTTTTTCTCTATCTTGTTGCTACTGTTAGGACAAATCATGAAGAAAGGCATAGACAGGTCTTTCTGCAAGGCTCTGCTGGTTCTGTCCTCTTCACTTGTCTTCCCTAAGGATTTTAATGTTCGTAACAGGTTAACAAAAGACAACAGCTGTGCAATGGAGTACTGCGGGGAAAATGAGTGTATTTCCTTGGGGAAGCAAGGAGTTGGCACCTTTCTTTTACACCATCATCAGCTGTCCCTGTGCTGTCTCGGGCTTTGTCATGCTGCTGGGCTGAACATGATCTCCTGGAGGGGTGCAGTTGAATCTGAATGTTTTGCTTTCCAAGTGGGCACTGTCCCGGCTGTCTCGCTTGCAATAGTCACAGTCCAAAAGACTGAATTCCTGAATTAGTGTATGGGCTTTGAGGTGAGGTAACTTGGTATCTTTCCCATCAGCCAAAGCAATTTAAAAACAATGCTATTAGTAGAAAGGAGTAGGAAGGAGCAGGAAAAATTAAAAAGCAAAAATTACCACAGGGTCCAGGCAGCTGCTGCTAATTATTTATCAGCAGCACACAGGCCTAGCTTCTCTTACGGCACAGGGCATATACAGTACACCTTCTTTTTAAACAATTTTGCCCTATAATGTTTCATCCACTTCTTCTGTTGTCTCCAGAACTTCCTTGGCCCCATTAACCAACAGAACATTGTAGACAGTCATGAACAAATTTATTCTACTATCTAATGTCAGAGGAAGATCATTATCCTTACTGGATAAACAAGACACATAAAAGCCAGGAAACTTGCCTAAGTGCAGGTGGTCTACAAGAGCACAGGGACTGGAACTCAGGAGGCCCTCTACTTAGGCATTACATCCCTGCAGTGAAAGCATGGTTTCTCATCGCTTCATTTGTGCCCAGAGCTTTTAAGCACTAACACCTCTACCATCCAAATACAGTAAAAGCCTCCATGTGTAAATAATGAGTCAAAATAAATTTCTGAATAAGGTGCTAAATTCTGCATGGCTTTTCTTCCTCATTTTGGGGATTTTCAGCAAAATTCACCCTTCACTCAAGAGTGATGGAATCAGTATGTTTTTCCATCATTTATGTTGGAAGGAGCACCATAATACAACGCTCCTTCAATTACAGAAGAAGGAATCAATACATTTCACCTCCATTTATGTGGTTAAGGTCTAAGTCAGCATGGCCCACCCTGTATTTATGGGGGTGGCCTTAATACAGCTCACTTTCATTTAATGGGGAGGAACTAATATGTCTTGCTTTCATTTACAGGGGGTGGGAAGAAAAGAATCAATAAATCCACCATCATTTATTGGGAGGGATCTATAGATCTCACCTTGATTTACCAGGAAGATCAATATCTCAACCTTCATTAAAGAGGGTGGTATGTTGGACTAAATAAGGCTCATCTGCTTTTAGAGCAAATTGACAGAATATGTCTCTCCATGTATGTGGAGATAGTTCAGTATGGCCTTCATAGATATAAGGCTTGGACACCATATGGTTCACCAGCTAACACAGGAATACATGCATTTCAGCTCAGCAGCAGGACTGGGAAGACAAGGGCAGGTTCAATACAGTGGGATTGTGGACTCTGCACAGTAGAGCTTCTGACTTAGAAATCTGTCCATGCTTTCCCATTTATGAAAGGCCAAAGTTCAATTTGTGTTAGAGGGTGTGGAAGCCCCTGGATTCAGTGTAATACATGTTCGTCTACAGAAGACAGTTTAAAGGCGGTTCTTCATTGATGCAGAGGTACATTTGGTGGGCTCACTCATTTACAAAAGCTGGATTCACTGTTCCTTATCATGCTTAATAGGAAGCTAATATGAACTGTACATTAATTGTAGGAGCAGAGAAAGGGGTATGATGTATTCCAGGATGACAACATTGTGGCAGCCTATCTAAATGTCTGAGAAGGAAGAGCTTCTGTACAGCTCCTCAGGGCACAGTGAAGCAAGAGGTAGTGGGTATACTGCTATGAAGAAAAGGGAACATGCACAAGAACTGAAACTACTTTCACATCAGGTCTGTTACTGGCATGATTTTTCTCTGCTGCATCACACAGTCTGCAGAAAAAGCTGATCTCACTGCATTTTAGAGCTGCTACTTCAGGCTGCTTCAGGTTTCTTGTCTTTGTCTCCAAAAGACTCTAATCACCACCCTTCATATCACCCTCCCTCAAAACAGCTTAAAGCACAGCTGAAAAGAGTGTGATTTGTCCTTTAATCACCTATTAAACATCTAACACCACAGGACTCTTGTGGATACCACAGCAGGGAGCCTTTCAAATTTAGGCTACTGATTTGATAGGAGCTCAGATTACCAGTGAGTGACCAGAAGTAAATGCTAGTTGATGCAGCCAAGGGGCTTGCATGATATGAGTTAGGGGGCATCAGTACAATTCCCAGAGGAGATATGTCAGAACAACTTAGGAAGAAAAGTCAACCCAAGTGCCCACCTTGTTGGGTCTCTCAGCGGGAAGCCTGTGGACTGAAAGGACCCCAGAGATAGAACTGCCCTGTCACTTTTCATTAAGTGCAATAGCTGCACAGCATACAAGCACCTGCAGCTTCCATTTCAAGGTGAAAAGATAAAAAGCAAATAGAAAGTACTTTAATATTACCATAAAAATACAGTGTATTGAAAACATGGCAATCCCTGCTGACCTCTCCTTTTTTCCCGGCAAAAAGAGGAAATGGGCAAGCATGAGGAGAGGAACCAAAAGCAGACTGGTTTTGACTCAAGCTAGCTGCTTCTTTTGGCTGGTGAAAGGGTGCAGCAGATTTCTAGGAGGCAGATGGGATGTGCCTTCTCCATCCCTGGAGTAGCAGGAATGTTTATTTTCATCACTGCATTGCATCAGCATCACTGCTTCTCCATCCTGGCTGCTTGTAGTGCTGTACTTATAACTCTGTGTGTCTCTGTGCAAAAGGACTTTTCATAGTCTGCCTTTTTATATGATAGTGGGTTAACTAGGTGGACAGACAGAATGTGAGAATGCCTATTTGCACACAGAGTATTTCCATTACAAACAGGATAAATCCACGTGTCCTTCTCTTCCGAGGCTCTCATGCTACCTTATGCTCTTGTCCTCAGAGACACTAATGCTTCCCTTTTTTTGTTTCTTTTTAATCCAAAATACAACACCAGTGTTTCTGACTCTCCCTTGCTTTATGCCCTAATGTCCTGGCTTTGCCACCGCTTTCCTTCTGTTTCTCTCGGGGGTCTCTCTTTAAGATGCCCTTCCTTAAACCTCCAGGTAAGCTTCTCAATATTGCCAAAAAATATGAACATCCTCCAGTCACATCTATAAACCTATGTAACCTTATATTATATCTCTTCCTAGTGTAATACAATGATAAATTAGAGAGAGAGTTATTCCATATGTCACCCTTTTTTCTTAAAGCTTTCTGAGAAATCTTCAGCAGCTATGGTGGATGTGGGAGTTCTGATGCTACTGAATTCTTGAGGCACACAATACAGGCAGAGTCTCCCATCACTACTCAGATGAACTCCTGGAATATGATTTGGAAAAGGACCAGCCATGTGGAGGGGATCCAACCAGCTACCTCAGAAATTATTGCAAATTCCATCCAGAACTGGAATAAAGCAAGGGAAGGAATAAGGATATCCTCCTTAAGGCAGAAGTGTGCCTTAATTACAGAATATAAGAGACCACACGGTATGATGATGGGCTTGTTAGAAGAATTTGGATTAATATTCAGCTCTTACATGCTGCTTTTTGTTAGAAGAATTCAAAGTGCTTCACCAGTGGCATAAAAATGATGATATTTAGCCAAAACCAGCTAGTGGCAGGACCACAAATGGAAACCAGCTGTCCCAAGCGTCCTGGGAGAGTGTGCTAGTTCCTAGCCATACTTTCTCCCATAAAAGGAATAAGAAATGAGTTCAGCTTCTTATATGTGCCAACTGTAAATAAGCAGAAGGACACATATGAATTCTTTCAGGGGTCACCTTCATAAAAATACCTGTTTTCTGTAGTTCTACAAACCCTTCTCCTAGGAGTGCGTGGTAAAGACTGCATAACAGAGGTGCTCGGCCTATGTGCTTCCCCCATGTTTCTGCCTTTGTCTACCATAGCAGCCAGTGAGCGTGGGCACAGCTTAGAGCAAGCCTAACCTGCAAAGAAGCCATTCAATTTCTAAATGAAAGCAACACCAACTCCTCTTCTTTGTCTTGGTGTGAGCAGATGAGCAAATTCAGTGCAGTGATTGAGAGGTGATATTTTGTGATCCACAATGTATTTTAACACCTTTTCATCATGAGATGACCATGCAGGCTTTTTGCACTCTTTCCGTATCTATTTGATTGTGCTTTCAGTAGCTGTAAACAGGGACACAATAACAGTCTTCCGTCTGCACGGAGTCTTGTTCTGCATTATTCATACATTGCCTTCCTGTTTCACACACTTATGTCAGTCCTCATTCAAGCAAAAATTCATGCTAAATGATTCACACTCTCTTTCTCTATGTCTTTTTCTTTGTCTTTGAAATGGGAATGAGAAAAAAAATTGTGAAAAAGACCCCTGTGATTAGGCTTCTCTCTCCCTTTTTCCTTCTTCCCTCCTCAGCTAGACCCCAATTCTCAGTGACATCTGTATCTGGTCTCTTGATTTTAGTGTGTCTGATGCAGAAGAAAATGGAGCAGAGGAGCTATCATTGTTAAAAAGTCTCATCAGTATTGTCCTGTTATGCACTCATTAATCCTAATTTCTGAGTCTAAAGAAAGAAACCCCCCATCTGTATATCGTCTTTGCTGCTGCCCAAGATCCATCTTCTCTTTCTCCTTTCCCTGCCCTGCCCTCAGGATGTTTTCCCTGAGAAGCTTCCACACCTATCTTAGGAGCATATTACTCCAGGGCACTTGCTGGGTGCTGTGCAGTTCTGTTTTGCTACTTCCGTTACTTGATATTCATATGGGACTAATAGAAGGGCCAGCAAGAAGGCACACATTGTGGCATTCTGTATACAGGGATGAATCCCAGCTTTGTGGTTAGTCTTTTTTGACTTGCATATGATGCAGCTGAATGCTTTAACCTGCAGGTGCCTGACTGTAACTCTCCAACATTACATCAAGAGATGACTGAGGTGCTGATGATGGGTTGAAGAAAGCAACCAAGGGCGCTGGAGCCAGTTTTCACGGTTCACCCCACAGGTAAGGTGTCAAAGTCAGAATGATTTTAGATTGCCATACATGCCAGTGCCCAAGACTGCATTTTTCTATCTTAATATGGCTAAAAGGTTACAATCATTCCCCTCAGAGCAGAAATCCGTACTGTCATCTATCATTTACGTCATGCTCAATGCACTCTAAAGCACTGCGTCAGGGGATGTACTCTCAGTGCACTAAGAAACTGAAACTACTGTTGAATGCATATGACTGCCAGCTGAATAGACTTTCTCACTGGGAATTACCAGTGCTTGCCAAACTGCAGTGGGTGGCCATTGCTTTTCCTGGGGAAAGTGAAAGGTTCCTTTGGTTCGTTAGAGCCCTGAGTAAGACCAGAGTAACTGAGAGATACCTACCTCCCACTGAGATCCTGCAGTGCCGTAGTCAGCAGAGACACTTCTGCTGATGCCCTGCCTGTAGTGACAAACTGAGTGTTTCTGGCAGGGCAAACCACATAAAAGAGTCTTAGTTTAGGGGTTTTTTCCTCCTTCTGGTCCTGAAATATATTTGTATTTTACATTTCATCTGTTGCATTTTAGTGTCTGCTACAAAAGCCACCTACTTTACTGGACCTCTGGAGCATGAACTTGCCTTCTGGAATCAATCAGTTAAGTCCAGTTATACTGTTACCTTTTCTCTGAAACTGGCCCATGTCAGAGGGTTATGGGGAAGGTGGAGACAGATCATTGATGGCAGATGGTTTGAGTACAAGAATTATTGCAGTAATATAGACAGTAGTTTTCAATTACACAATTTTGCTTTATGGAGACTTTGTAATGTTGCTGAGAAATTATTCTTTGTAACGATTTGTATTTCTTATCTAGAAACGAAGCAGGTGTGGCTCTTTGCATTGAAAAAACTAGGGAATAAAGCAAGCAAGAAGGACTTACTTGAATGAGTTTTTTTCTGATATTGATAGTAAATGCTCTTTCATCTTTCTTATATTCTTCCCAGTTAAAGCCTTTTGAAACAACGTGAACATTTTTTGTGGTCTTTACAGTTTAGATGCCCGCAAGTACATCACGGTGCTTTTCCACATTAGCCGATTTTTCTAGCAACATCAGCCAAAGGAAGCTGTCTGCTGCCAAGGAAGTTCTCCAATTGCGAAACTGTGAAGAAAGACACACGAGGAATGGGAATTGTTTTATCCCCTCCCCGCCCTGCCCCATTCTGTGCAATCTCATTTTCAGAGCAATAATTATCCTGATATCTGGGTACATTCAGTTGGGCCTGCTCTTGCTGGACTATATCAATCAGACCTAGCCTCTGTTGCTCATGATGCAATTTCTGAGTGGCTTCTTGGCTCAGTTCAGATGTGGGATCCTCTTTTTTTGGGTTAGGACCAGCTTCATCCTGGCCTCCAACAATGGGTGGAACAGTTTCCTCGCCCTGCCTTTCTCTGCAATCCCTACATCTAACTGTTTCTTTGGGGTGAAGAGGGAATGCTGACATTTGTGATGCTTTGTTTCCCACCCCGCCTTTTTTTTTGCATCCAGAAGTCCTCCAGAGACCCAAATCCATCTTCTACACTGAAGCAATGCTGGCGAAGGGGAGGGGAGGAACTGCAGATTGATTTTCAGAGGACTGCACTGCTCAGCAGAGGGACTGTATCCAGGCAACCTGCTTCCCCTGCCTGAGACAAGGACACACAGCTGGGACTTCGGAAAACTAAGAAGCTACTGTAAAGAGTGGGCTACATGGGGGCAGCAGGGGAAATGGTGCAGGGGGGAGCCATGTTATTTTGAGCAGGTTATTTCTGCCCTGGCATCTTCATGACACTGGACCTGGCTACAGTAGCCAACAGAGCCACCCAGCTGCTCCTTTCCAGGTCCCCACCAAGAGATGGGAAAGGGAGCAGCTTTTTCATTCTCCCATAGGATGGGCATGGGGACAGACTTGCCCTGCCTTTTTCAGGAGCCATTCCCCAGCTCCTGAGCAAAGAGGAGTGTAGTACAGTATAATCCTGCCTCCTGGAGCACAGTGAGGAAAAGCCCTTTATTGTTTGGAAAGCTCAAATCCTGCACTATGATGGATGGACAGAGAAAACAACACATGCAGGCAGAAGATGCTGTGAGATATCAGAGTGGCCCATGCTGAGGTCCTCCAGACAGACAGGCACCTCAGGAGTTAAAACCTCCTTTATTGCATTGCTTTCTACCTCACCTGCACCAGGTGAGTCTTAGATCCTGCACACCTGCTTTGACCAAGGTCCTAGGATTTGAGCCCAGCTGCAAACCTCACCTGATGCTTTACCAGCCAGAAGCCAGGGTGGGCTGCCAACAGCTCTGCAAAGCACAGGGAAAGCCTCTCCACAACGACTGTCTCGATTCTCTCCCTAAAGGCAAAGGCCTGACTTTCTCCAGGACCCAGCACCTTCTTGCTTGTCAGCTGTTCATCGTTCACTGGCAAGTCCCATCTAATGGCAAGGTAAAAGGTATGTCCTTTAAATGGAGCTGTCTACATGTCTTCTGATGCCTCTGGAGTGTGGGTCTGGCTTTGATATTTGGAGACTCTACAGGGGAGGAGGAAGCCCATAGCCATTTGGTGAGAGATCCTCCAAGCTTCCAAACTGAGGGAAGTAAAATTGCTCTTTGTTCCTGTTTCCTCTTTTTCTCAGTCATGCTTAAACAGAGCATATTGTCCTTCACCTCAATTAGTCCTCTTTGTTTACCACAACTCTACTGTATCTCCCCATCTCTCTTCCTACTCTTTACTGTCTTCTCTGCTCTCCTTCATATGGTTTTTCAGATCTGAGCTCCTTCACCCTGTCTGCCTGGGCTGGCAAGACTGCTTAATAAGCGGAGCTAGGCTAGGAGGGGCTCCTACCCACGGCTCAGGCATTTCCTGACCTTTCAAGTGCCTCTCTCGGAGGAGTACCTCCGTTGCCTGCCCTTTGACTTTTTTCAGTGCTTTTTAACCTGTGACTGAGTAGCTCACAAAGTACCGTTTGCCAAGAGGAGAGAAATGAAATGGGGGGAGGAAGGGGAGGGGCAGGGGGCTTGGAAAGAACGTTAAGGAGCTAAAAATAACCATGGGTCAACTCTGAATGAGCCTGAGGCACTTCTCCTCCCCCTGCCCCCAGCTGATGCCGCAGTCAAAGAGAGGACAAGCAACCATGAAGTATTCTGACTGTCTTCAGAAACAGCTCCTCTCCCTTCCCTCGGGGCATGCCTGCTGCCAGGACGGTGATTGCTATACTGCTATAGAAAGAGGAAAATAAAACAAATCAAAAGGAATCTGCCCCAAAATAACCCTTCTGCCTCCTGGCACCACGTCAGCCACAGAAAATTTCGTGAACCACAGATGTTAGGCAGGAAAAGACCTATTAGTTCCCATCGGCTATCCAATCAGGAGGTGGGAGAAGGAGAAGTTAGTGCCAGATTATCCCCTCCAGACTATTTCAGTCAAGTACATCAGATAGGAAATTCTCTTTAGATCCAATAGACAGAGACACAGCTCTCCACAGCCTCCACTTTGAACACAGTTACTCCCCTTAAGGTATCCATCCAGGTCTGATTCAGAATGGCACATAGGGATGAAGCACAGAAGATTACAAAGCACCATGACATAACAGATGATGTTTGGAAGGATCTAACAAAGAACTAAAAAGAAAGTTTTGAGTGTCCTAACCCATGACTTGCATGAGGAAGTTTCACCAGCTTGCATGAGAATTAAGGAGTAAGAAACACAAAGCAGAGGCAAATGTTTCTAATGTGTCTGGGGAAAGTAGTACTTCTAATTTAAACATACTACAAATGGTATTTTAAAAACCTACATATAAGTGTAAAGATAGCAGAGGCCAGCAGAGGTAAGAAATGCACGTGCAGCAATCCAGTCTTTAACTCTCATTTCCCTTCTTTCAGATTCCTGCCTATTCAGTATACCAGACATCCTAAAGTATTCAGCAAATGAGGACATCATCAGCCTTCCTTCCAGTCCAGTGAATTGAACCAAACTCAGATTTCAATGTCTAGTTTCCCTCTCCAGTCTTCTTACAGCCTGAGCTTATGCACAAGGGATTTAGGACTACTAGAAGACTTGATGTTTTTTCAAATGCATGTCCTACTAAAGACAGTGATGCAGACCTTGCCAGCAGACTTCACAGCTGTAAGCTGACAGATGAGAAATATCAGTAAGCAAATATAATGAATTGTGATCCAGATTCCATAGGAGAGTGCTTTATGATTGCTTATGCTTTTCCCAGCTTCATCAGTGTTCCTGTGACCTTTCTGCTGTCACTCATCTACTTTCCCATTCTTCCTGCTATCTTCTACACCATCTTCTTGTCTGTCCCTGCCATCCAACTTCTGCTGCTCTCATGCTTTGAAACTTTGGAGAGATAGCTTAAGACAGGAGCCAAATGATACTAGCCAGGTACAGAGGATGCAGGCAATAGTGATGAGAAACATGATCACACAGATTTGCCATATATGGTGCTACATGCTGGGATTAACTTCAAGGTCTGGGGAGCTTTGTTTCTCTAACTATTTACAGTATAAAACAAAAATAAATGAGCAGCTCTGCAGTGGAGAGGGGAAGTGGATGAGATCCTCACAAATTTTGTGAATTCCCCTCCCTTTGACAACAAAATGAGAAAGAATAAAATTGGCCGCAGAACTGACTACTTCCCCTATGTCATCAGCCTGCTAAGCACTGTACAGCCCAAGGAAAACATGAAGTTCAGCCAAGCTGAGACTTCCCAGCTCTCAGACTGACGACATTCCCACCGTGTTCCCTGAACTCTTCTCTAATGGCCCTGCTGACACCTGTGCACATTCACTGATATGACATAAAGGTGGGGGAAACTGAACCGAACACATCCAGGGACGTGCAAACAGATAACCCAGCTACTTACCTCTTCAGGCAAGACTAGCTTGTACACAGCACAAAAAGGGGATAAAATAGCCCAAGAGTTGTGGTGAGGGAGATGGTAAACTGTTACAGTGAACAGGCCTAGAGGACCTAAGAGAAGGATGTGGAGGCTCTTGTCACAAAGCCCCAGGAACAATTCATCTAACATTTGCCAGGAATACTATCCTGTGGGGAATAAGGGGATGAATGGAATGATCTAATCCTACCTTCCAATCCTGTAACCAACCTAACTAATCTCAGACACTAGTTTAAAAGGTAGTCTGCGAGATGCTCTTAAAAGATGCTTCCTGAATTCATTTTCTCTTGTGTCTTAAAGGGAGCCTTCTAGCTTTAAGAAAGTACTGCTTGACATGGCTAGGGAAGTGCAGAGCTGAAGCTGCGCCTGTGAGAAAACCCCTACTCAGCAGCACCTTTATTTTCAGTTCCCAGCACCTGACACTGGAAGGCTGCCATTCTCCTCTAATCCCAGAACACAACCCAGACCAGCCTTTTCCCTCTGCAAGCTCCCTTAAGATACCATCATTGCATTTTTTCAGAAAGGCAACCTGGACTGTATCAATGAGAGGTCTGGTGTCCAGCAGAGAAGTGTGACTCGTTCTTTCTTTGTCACAGTCACAAAAGCCACAATAGGACATGTTGCCCCTGATGGCGGGAGACAGGAGAGGATGACCCAGAAGGTCATCCTAGAAAAGCCTTTCTTCCAGTTCTGTGTTGCTTGCCCAGCGAAACTGAGAGAAACAATGCTTTCAGTGTTGAGAGGATCAAGAGACTTTAATTTGTCCCTGCCTTGCCACTCACTGTGTACAGTTTAATGTATCTCTTCTATTATTTTACCTGTAAAACATGGGCGCTAAAACACATTAAACACAAGGAAAGTGTAGAATTCAATGAATGGATAATTGTGTATCTTGGGAACAAAGTTTGCATTTCCAATTAACTGAAAATATTCTCTATTGCCACCAGCCTTTGTAAAACACCTTCATTGCTCAGAAAGAAACATATAATAGAGAGTTAGCAGTACACATTATTAAATTAGTCATTCATCCTATAATTCTATATGCCAGCATATTTATAATGTGCCAGTTGGTTTGGTTTCTAGGTGAGGAATGCACAATATTGAACTCTAATGAAATCAAATACTTTACATATTTCTGATTAGAAATGCTACAGATGATTTCCAAAATTATACTGTTAACAGAACAACATATGGCTTGCCATGTTCAGGAGGTTTTCATTGCTGCAGTTGATGATACAGTTTGGGATCCCCAAGACAAAAGATGTTACGTAAATACCAATGCAAGAGTACTTCAACAGTTTCTCACCAACAAAATCCCAATGGCTTTCTGCATATTTTGTATAGTTATTACTATTTTTATTATAACTTTTTTTAAAGTTAAGTAATATAATATATTAATTATTATTATCATAATTATTATTCCAGATTCTCTGGTATATTTCCTTTAAGATGGAACCTGAATCACAATTACTACCTCCCAGTTTGGGCAGTTCTATTTTCTCCCACTTCTCTCCAGTTTCAGCTGGATATAATCTGATTCCTTCCATAAGAGACAATGAAAGTGCTACTCTGTACTCTTAAATAATTGTCATGTTCAGCCCTAAGAATGACTGTATTTCAATAATGGGATAAGCAAGTTCTGTATTTTATTTGTAAACATGTGGCATATTTCAAATTAAAATGCTTACCTAAAGAGTTAATTTCAAATATTTGTGCTTAGTGATCTTTATCCCTTCTCTTTTAATTTCTTTCTAGTCCAGATCCCCTGGTCTAAGTGGGAGGGAGGATTACAGAACTCAAAGTGTCTTTAAGCTACTTAAATACTTCAGTAATTCTGGGGCTACTGGCGGGTAAGTTTAGCTCCTAGGGATCATGCCAATGGCATCACCTGCTCAAACAGGGCAGAGCTAGAAGATGGGACCTGCAGATCTGAGCATTCAAGGGCCAGATGAAGAGAAATCATCCACCAAACTAAGATGGGGAAGCACAGTTGCAGGATGAAAGGGCAGCAGCTGTAAGAACTGAAGATTTCCAGAGGCAGTTTTTAACCACTGGTTTGAGAATCAGCTGTGATTTCGACAGCCACATCTACCCAACTGGACTGAACCACCTCCAGCACAGAAAAGGCCTCAGGGGGAAGATGAAAGTTTAATTAATTAATACATGTAAAATGCTTTGAGACCCTCAGATGGAACACACTAGAGAAGTAGAAAGACTTAATTATTTTTACCACCGATATTATGGGGGGCCATTGATAATATCTTATTTAGATACTATAGACCTTTCATTCTTTTTAGGCTGGATCTGATCTGCACATGGTATCTGAGACTTAAGAACAGCTAGCAGAAATGGTGAAATGATAATCTCAGGTATTTGGTTTGTAAAAATATCTTTTCAGGGATATATGCTCAACATTATGTCAGACCTGCTGCTAAAAAGTAATCAACCTACAGCATGAGCACACCTTAAACCAGCCACTGAATTGTGCCTTTGTCTCCTGCCACAGCAGTTCTTTTTCCCTTATTTCCCTTTACATGATTTTGCAACAGGAAATGTAGCTATTAGCTAAATGGCAGCAAAATATTCATACTGACATTATCAGAGTTAACATGCCGAATAAGCACAAGGAGATACTGGCTAGTTTAGCAGGACAGGAAAACAGACTCCAGATCCTTTCACCTCCATGTCACCAGGTCCAGCCCAGTCTAGATTGATAATTGCAAAAATGCCATTTGACACCTTTTTGGCATGCTGGACAAAATGAACTGGGCAAGGGAACGATGGAAAAATCTCAGCCCAAGTCCCACTGGGACAAGTATCAACACTACAAATGGCACTGCTTGCCAGGTCAGAAAAGAGGCCATTGCATTCCTCAGGCACATTACTTCCAGCAGGGCAGGAGGAATAATGTCAAGACCATGTTAAAGAAACTTGCCTTGTCCTGCACGTACCTTTTAGACTCCAGAATTAACTGAGTGCCTACTGTCATAAAAAATACCCACTTAAAAGAGCAGAGGTGAGAAATTGGGTATCACTCAGACAGGGAGTATTATTTGCAGGCAGTTTCCCAAAAGTAGCTGCTTTAGGAGTGTGCTTCAGGAAAGAAATGGGAATTACTGCTAGTAACAATCTCTTGTAACTCCATGTTACTAAAATACATCTGCACCCCTGCACTGTGTCCATCCTTGGTTTGTTTCCTGCAGGAAGCATGCAATGCATTTGGAATGAAATTCAGTGGAATGAGTGGCTGACTCTCAAAGTCACAGTGTCTTAGACATCCTTGAGTCTTTGCTAGAACATTTGGACACTACCTTGTCCTTAACATATTTTTTGTTATGATACCCTGATGCCCCTTCAGATGTTCTTGTAAATGCTGCAGCCAGCATGGATCTTACTGCAGTTGCATATGTACCTCATATGAACAAGTCTGCATTTTTTAAGCAACTGTGTTTAGCATATCATGGAATTGTAGAAAGTTAAGTGCTGCAAAATTATGGAACTAAAACTGAGGGCCTGAATGTGCAGCAAAGCTACTCTGAACTTTATCTCTTGTGATAAAGAGATAAACCACTTTCTGACATTCACAAGGAAGGTTAAGAGAGAAAATTCAGCTGATCTTTGTCCATGGTTCCTTCTGGGATGCATGTCTGATAAATTATGTGTGTTGTATGGAATAGATAGCCGTGGTTTTTTCTATATGGTGCAAGACTTACGAAGTTTCTCAGTACTGCAGAAGTCCGAAGACAAGCAATTAGGACTCGCTGCTTTCTTGGATCTGTAGTGGTTTGAATCCTGGATGAAATGGGTTTACTCCTTGTAACTCCCTGTCCTGGCTCACAGGATGAGAAAATTCACAGGTTAAAGTTTTGAAGCTCAGGCACAGCAGCATAACCAAAGTGCTGTGTAACCACTGCCATGACAGGATGAGCAGAAGGAAGGCCCCTGCCACATTCCTTGAGAAGAGAACAGGAGTACCTAGATGGCCACAGCTCCTCCACAGCCACATTCATGTGTAGACATACAACCCTTATCCAAGCCCAAACTAAAGTTAGACCTTTTTACTGGATGAAGAATTGAGCACAAAGGAAGGGACACCCAGATTCAAAAGCTATTTAGACACCTAATTTTTGCAGATAGATGCCAGCTAGTATTTTCAGAAAACACTGTTCAGCAGCTCAGACATCAGTAAAAATCTGCCCTAAATCAGCCTACAGCCAAGCAGAAAAACATGGGGGTCAAAGGCAGAGAGGTCGCCATAGGAACAGCAAGCTGCTGAGTGTCAGCTGCTCTGAAGGAAGCACCTTGGTGCATACTCCTCTCCTTTGGTAAAGGTGAAGTAGTGTGAGGCAGCTTGTCTATCAACAGAAAGGAATGAACTGTCTCAAGTTTAGTGTGGCATAAAGATGTGTAAATGGATATGGCGCTGCTAGTCTCTCGATACAGAGATGACTTACAAGGCAGAGCATTACAATTCCTAGAAAGAAATCCAACAAACTCAGAAAATAAAGCATTCTGACCTACTTTCACCTCCACTAACCTAGTCCTTCCTTAAAAGCTTAAGTAGATACATTCACTTGTTGCTAGGCTCTCAACAGCAGGATTTGAAGTCCAAGGATTCCAGTTATGCTTAGCAAAGGAGCATGTAGTGGTGCCCCGAATACAAAGACATTGTCTCTCACCCCCACTCTCACAAACAGGAGGACTGATAGCTTGAATGCTTTTGCAGCTCTCAGTTGAGCTCAGCTTTTGTGAAAGCCTGTAAGCAGAGAGATGGGTCTCCGAGCACCCAGAACAAAGCCCACTAAACCTTCATAGGTCACAGCAAAGCCTTTCAGAGCTGGGGTCACTACTGAACTTCGCCTAAATCAGCCTGACCCGCTTATCATAAATGAGGATGATAACATGGTAGTGTCTGACTTACCAGGGACATGGATATGCAATGAAGGTGAGGCTGAAAAACCAGATGTACTTGACCTTTCTTCTTGGGTCCTCTGGGGACTTGCAACTCACACCCTGTCTGAGAGCACTGGTGACCTGGCCTCAGAGATGGAAAGACAAGAAGACATGCACAGGATTTTAACAACAAAGTGTGTCTGTAGTTCCACTACAGCTGAATCCAGGAAATTTCATTGTTCACAGCATGGGCCAGACCGCAGCAGCCTGCTTTGGAGGCAGTGACCTCTGCCAAATGGTGACAGAACTCAGCTCCTATGTTCAGCTTAATCCTGACCTGCAGCTCCACCTTTTAGCCCCTGGCTTCCCAAATCACTTTGACAAGACACTGAACTCCTGACCTACAGAATCCTCTTTTAGTCCAGTCCTTATCCCCCTCTGTCTCTATCATTTCATCACCCTGAGCTCTGCCAAAGCCTCTCACTCTGGATCTGTAACACCTTTCTTATTCCAATACTGAATATACTAGCAATGCCATTCTCACCAGTAAACTCTTCTGCCCGACCCTTGCCAACACTCCTTGACCCTTACAGTACCGGTTTTGTTAGCCACATTAGCCACATGGGTTAAACTACACCCCTCCCAATTTGAAGTGCCTCTGCTACTACAATTCAGGGTTCACCCTTCCTCCAGCTGTGTTGATGCACCTCCCTCTTAAGAGGCTCTCAGCATACTTTATTCTTAATGGCTACAGCCTGCAAAGATGCTGAAACAGGAAGCCAAATGAATGCTGTGCAGCCTTGGGAATGCAAATTCCATGTGTTTGTGAAGTCAAAACAAGCCATTTCCTTCCCTAGTCCCTCCTCCCTTCACAGGCGTGCAAGCCGCAGCTAATAGGAAAACACACAGGCACACACAAAGCTTTGTCCATGCTAATTGCCAGGAGCTGAGGCCCAGTCATCCTGTTGACTAATTTGTCAGTCGCTGCTGACTCAGCAATCTGGGGGAGCAGTTTCTCTCAAGCCCTTAAGTGCACTGAGAAGTAAATGGCTCTTATTGTTCTTTCCTTCCTTTCGTTCTGTCTGTATTTGTGGACAATTCTTGCCCCGGGCTTGACCTTGGCTGCAGCAGTGACTGGAGGGCTGGGATTGCCATGGCTAGTGGGCCTCTCATTAAACCCTAATGGAAAGAACAGGCTCAGAAGTGGTAGGAGAAAGAGGGGGGAATGTGTGACCTCATCTGGAAATAGCATGTACTCCAGCAGGGCAGGACAGAGAGGAGAGAGAGAAGAGAGCTGACCTGAATTATGTGCATTGCATGAGTTAAAAACAAGTGAGATCAACAAACTGGGCTGTCTGGAACAAGCATCCCTAAACTGGCCTGAAATACAAAGGACTTCCTCACTGAGTGCTGCCTCTACCCTTTGCTTGAACAGCAGATCTGGGCATGAGCCCAGGCAAAAGTCCTCAGGCCAAAGGGCAAAACTGCTGCTGGTGAACTGCAGATGACACGGGAAGAGGCAGAGGCATCCTTGGGCCGATGCTGCAGGCAGGACAGACACCTGCAGCCACTCCATGCAGCAGCGTGCAGTTCTGAACAGCCATGCACGAGGGCCATCCCGTATCCTGGCTGCATAACGACTTGTTTGCAGAAAAGGCTACTTGAAATGAGAGACAAAGTAGAGGAGGAGACAGAAAACAAAGTCCTGTGGAATTTCCTTTACCCCAGACTGTTCATGGAGATCAGTGCCCCAAAGTGCACAGGTGGGACAGCCCATATTGCGCAGGCACATCTACCCCAATGCACAGTGGCCAAAAACGTGTATTTGTCCCACAGCTGCATGAGCCCATGCACACTTTTAAAGAGCACATATCTATGTGGAGGGAGAAACGTTACCACGTGTTAAACAGGTATCTCATATGCACACATTTATTTGTACATGAGGCTTCTGTTTGCGCATATCCCTGGTGTATCCCTGTCCTGAGCATACCCACTAGCCCAGCTCTGCCCACAGGCCTGACTCAGTCCATCCCTGACCAAGTAGCTCTGTCACTACTGTGAAACTTTGACTTAGCTGATAGCAGCAGTCAAATCCTTTCTTGGAGACTGGCAAGCAGAGCGCATTTCTGCAGTCACTGCAGAGGGAGTGCTGTGAATGCACAATACTTGTTGGCAGAACAGTACAGACTGGGATTCTGCTGGAGTTTCGTCTGGAGATGATTAAATAATTCATTATCAATAATATTGAGAATTTTTGGCAATATTTTCACTGAATAAATATTCACAAATACATTTCCATTATTTAGCTAGCTTTGGCTCTGTCACATTCCATTTAATATGCAGCTCTACCCGACTTTGTTTCCAGGTAGGAAAATAGGCTGGAGCCTGTAAGATGCGTGGATCCCAGTAAGTTTTAGCCAGTTTTGCAATCAGCAGGTGGCATTTATCTAATTGTCTCTTTGTGAGAAAGGGCTTTGCTATGCAATGTTTTCCTAAGCAGTCTGGGAATCCCAAAAGTGTTTATTAAGAGACCTAGGCATTTATAGTACGTACAACTTCTGTCTGCATTTTCTTTAAATTCTTTTGTTTGTAACTTCTCAGAAATAGCAGGCTTGCTGTTTTTCACTTTGACCTGTATGCCCTGTTTATTGTATTTTGAAGAAATTACTCTTCTTTTGGAGAGTATTCTGCATGTTAGTAACATCAGTAGGTCCTCTGAAGATAACAGGAATGTTTTTCTCAGGGTCACTGTTTTGAGAAAGCCTTAGAAAACAAACCTTCTTCTATCTTTCTCCGGCTGCCAAACCAGATATGAAACAAAACTTTGCAGGCTAGTCCTGTGGGTTTTTTTCTAAACATCCTCAGTATAGCCTGCTCTGTTCCTGACTTGCAGGAGTCTAGATCATTGTTAGGCTGTTAAAGAATTTGCTTTTACTCCAGGCTTTCTGAAGTTTACTTTTCCCATCTCTTTCCGTCCATCTCAGTTTAGTTACAAATCTCTCTCCTCCTGGGAATTTCTCTGCTCTGTGAGTCTGCATCCTTTTATATCGCTCATAAAGAGCTCATGGACTCCTGGGAGGTTCAGAAGACTATAATGAATAACTCAAAAAAAAAATCATTCCACCACATAGAAATACTGAGAGGCTCTAATTTCTATTGAGGATAAATCATACAAACGTGGCTCTTCTAAGCCAAACCTATTTTAAAATAGAATATTCCAACAATCACTGGAAGACTTCAGAGATAAAAAACTTCTCACTGTCCAGACATCACCTTTATTAAATGCCTCATCTAATTCATTGGAATCTCTCCATATTAGGCATAATACGAAACACTAAAATATATCAGGTAGAGAGAAAGATGAGAGTGATGAAGTTGGGACCTGAATTGTCACAGAAAATTACTTCATAATGTTAAATTGGACTCATGGCCACAGTCCCATAAAAGTGGGTATTTGTCACAGAAAGAGACAAATCCCTAATCTTGGCTGTATTCTATGTATGTATTAAGTTCAAGGACAGAGGTAGTCTTAAACCACCCTTGGTGTCACCAGTCATAATGTGTTGCATTCTCTGATGTAAATTGGAGCAGACAAATGACTCTTACTAAAGGGGTTTGATTTTTTTCTAGATGTTGCAAATCAGTCACAGGCACGAAGTCAAGACCCTTTACTGTGGATGGGTTCACAAAGCCTGGCAGTAAGATGTGCCACCGCACTTCTCTCTGTCTGGAGGAGTGCGACTCTCCAGCAGTCAGTCTAAGGCCTACGCTAGAGCCCCATCTATTCACCAGCGCCACATTGCAACCTGCTCCTCTTGACCAGCTTCACAGTGTGAAAGCAATAAGCTCTTTGGACTGCTTTGTAAATCAAGAGTTAGAGCAGACTAGGCCTGTACTATTTTTTATTCCTACTGCAAAATGTTTTCCAAATAAATGTTAGCTTTTCTTTCCTTTCCTGAGAATGAGGATGTTTCTCCAATGTATGAAGAACTCATGGAAAAGGAAAATCCTGCCTTTTTTATTTTAATGGGGGTACTTTCATTTTATCTATGAAAGAAAACAGTTTCTTCACCCATCAGCTTCTCAAGTGAAAATAATGATTTTTATAAAAAAATGTGAAGCCCAATAGAAAGAGATGAAAACATGATCCTGAAATTCTACAGTCTGTTTCCCCTTTTCCCTCTCTTTTTCTTCCTTTTTCTTCCCTTTTTTTTTTTTCTCTGCCTCCTAGTCCAACACTCTCTACCTTCTCTGTACTAGGAATCAATGATTTCAGTGACACAAATTTTAGCACCAAAGACATCTGTAAAAGCTGGGTAGTTTGGAGCCAGGGCTCTATACCTCACACTGTGCTTCTCTTTTAGTTACTGCTGACATATCCTTCAATCTCAGCATGGGATTAAATACACAGGTTACTAGACAATTCTGTCCCCTCAGTATAAAACTGCATCACTCGGTTCCCACCCTTGTTCTTCCACTTCAGAGAGCTGCAGCTTTTCCCTCCTCCTATTTCCACTTGTGATAGCTTATGCCAAGAACATTAAGTAGTGCATTGCCCCCTCTTCATCCCCCTCTCCATCCTCCTAGCCCCCAACCCCCACCCTTGAGGAATGAAGTTGCTGAATTGTATTCATAGGTCCCATTCTACTCTGACTGTATAAAATTAAAGGTTTACAAAATCCAGTTCTGCTGCTGTTGCCGTGGTGTCTAGGAAACTCTTGAGAAGCACAGGCAATAGCAAACCAGGCCTAGTTTTGCATAAGCGACTTCTCTGAAGGAGGGTAGAGGAGGCAGTGCAACTCCTGTGGATTTAGGAGACAAGTAAGAAGCTTTTCATGAAAGGAAACAAGCAATTCCCCTGGAAATTGCAAGGGCACTTGTCTCCTTTCCAGTACCTTGTCTTGAACGGAGAATCCCTCAGTCTCTCCTGCCTCGTTCCAGTGGGGCCTAAATGAATTACAAAAAAGCAACAGGGTACTTCTCCTTTGGGCGATCATGCTTCTGGTAGTGCAATGCTGGGGAAGGCTGAAGGGACAGCAGGGAGCTCGCATGTGTCTCTACTTCTGGGTGACAGTACTGAAGCAGGACAGTCAGGCTACACTGAAGAACTGACTTGAGTTCTACACCATCAACCACCAGCATTTTGGAGGGACTTATCTAGCAACATTAACAACATTAAAACATGGGTCACATTGGTCCTTAAAGCTCCCTCCCCCATCAGTTTTCTCTGAGGGATAGCTTTTTCCTCCTGATTTTCTTTTCCCCTCTTGCTACCCTCCTGTGTTCCCATCTGGCCTGATCTCTGTGGGAGCATGGACAGCTCTCTCTGCCTCCAGTTTGATATCTGGGGTTAGCAATGCCAACCTCCATCCCACAGGGATAGGCTTGTGGGGGTGATGTTTGGTGAGTTCATGTCTACAAGCATTTTCAGGTCCTCTTACAGCCTCACTATAGAAGATGACTATTTTGATTGCTGCTGTCTCTCCCACTGGCCACTTCTTGGGCTCGGATCAACATGATGCCCTGCCTAAAGCTCTCGTGCCCTTTATACGGGGACATGACAGTTCCTGAGCAGAGCCTCCTTCACACAGGTTATTTCTGTATCAGAGGTGCTGCACACTAGGCTGCCTAAATCTGGTGCAATCCAGGAAGAGGTGATTCCTCCTCTGCCTTCCCTGCTCACAGTGCATTGTCACCTACTCTGTGAACCAGGCCAGATGCTGTGCTGCAGCTTTGCTTTTACTGGGGGAATTACATGCTAAGATGGTTCCTCCTTCCCATCCCCCATGTCTCCAGTCACAAAAACAAGCAAATGTTTGTGAGCTAATCCTGTGCAGAGACTTTATTAAATAAACACAACTGGATCTGGTGACTTGTTTGTTTGGGGTTGGTTTTTTTTTGTTTTGCATTTGCTATCTTTGGAAAGCTAATCCTCTGGAGTCCACCCAGTGATTTCAGTCACCTCCAAATAACACTTACTAATAATCTTAATAAATCCATCTCCTAAGCAGTACTCACTACTGCCTGGCACTGAATTACACAGAACACCTCAGAAGCTCTGCTTCAGCTGACACCCTTGTTTATCTTGATCGTAAGTGAAATAGAGCACTTGCTCCATACATTCTCAAATCTCCTCGAATGGCTCTTTTGGGCAGTGTGACTGCACACATCAATGAAGAGGAAGGCAGTCAGGAGGATGTGACTAGCAGGCTTCCTCTCTTCCTCCACCCTGCTCCAAGCCAGCTCCTGAGCACTTCTCACAAGGCTGCTTATATCTGGCTGAAGAGAGGCATATTAAATGTACATGTAGCCATAAACAGAGAAACTGATTTCTATGGAAAAATTAAAGCTCATCATCAAAATAATGGTCCTGATCAAAGCAGGGAAACCTGGGGACATATTCTTCATGCTTTCGGTGGCTGGTCTAAGTACTCACGGCAAAAGATGGGGTGTCAGGACATAGACATTCTGTTCTCATCTATTTACTTGGCTTTGTGAAGTTTGGTCAAGTAATAAAAGCAGAGATCCATCAGGCACCAAGACTGGATCATAAGTACTGCATGTGTCTCAGTTCAAACTGCAAACCTAACTCTTCCTAGGTTCCACAGCCTAATTAAGGGTCCCTGAAAACTATGCAGTGCTCCTGTTTTTAACACTGTCTTTCCCCTGGTACTTGCAGACCTTCATGCCTTCTGTGCTGATCTCATGCTGAACATGCTTCCTCCACTTTGCTCCTGAAGAACTTCAAACTGGCATGCAAATTCACACAAAGACTCCTTCAGTAAGGCCCCATTTCCTTCAAAACAACTCTATAAGAGGCACTGCTCTGCTTAAGTATTATTAACTCCTGGTGGTACTGATGGGAAAATTAAAGATCCTTGTGAAATGACTAGCTTATAGCAGTGGCAAATCAGGTACCAAGGTAGAAAGAGGACTGGAGATTTCTTGCATTTAGATCCTCAGTCTACACAGCCAGACCCTTTTGAAGTTCTTAGTTTAATGATTTAATTGCAGCTTATTATATGCTCTGAAATATCTGGATGACAGACATTATGCATATTACCACTTTAACTTGTCTGTATGTCTCCTTTAGAGTGGCTGACACTACAGGCAGCTCCCTTATTATACCACTGGTGAAATCCAATACTTGCTACAGTCTGGCTCCACTTTTTCTGACTGGTTTTCAGTATTCTGTGTTTCACAGGGAGAGGAAAGCTCTTGGGAAAGATGCCAGGGTCTTGGCTTTGATTACACTAATTGAGAAGTGAGGCAGTTCCAAACCTCCACCAGCAGAAACTGATAGAGAATTTTGTAGCACTGATGCCTTGTAATACTGGAACTGGCATAGCCAAGGCTGGGCAGAAAGAGAGAATCCTATTTCTAATACAAGCTCATCCTTACTTACCACCATCTCTTCAGAGTCAAGGCAAGATTAAGCCAAACACTAAGAGAATTAAGAGGTTTGCAGTTTTTATCCTACATTAACCATTTGGTCTCACCCCTCCAAGCACCCTCTAAGGATTTTATCAGCTAAACCTTCTTCCAAGACCCCTTTTAGCCATTGGGGAGCTACAGATTTTGGGGAGTTTATTTTTGTTCTGCTTCCCTGTGTTGTGCTCTCTGAGATTCTGAGTGCCATAAGCAGAGGCCATATGAAGGGGAGAAACACTAAACCAAACTGCCCACAGGAATTTGCTGTGTTAAGAACACTATGAGTTGTTTAAAAAAGAAAAAATAAGAGATTACTGTACAAGAAACATGCTATGAAAAAGGGACTGATTGTGCAGGCAGGATAGATTACATTTAAAACATTTGTTACGGGAGCAAGAGTTTGCAATCTGATGGGGAAAAAGGGAGAGAAAAGAAAATAAATGACT
Organism: Aleadryas rufinucha; assembly: GCA_013397815.1. Lineage (NCBI taxonomy): Eukaryota > Metazoa > Chordata > Aves > Passeriformes > Aleadryas > Aleadryas rufinucha. The sequence continues at coordinate 27,299 of VZTH01002217.1, read as the reverse complement.
GTGAAGATAAGACAGAAGACTGTAGACAAAAGAGAAAGAAAGGAAAAGAAATAGTCTCTTTTTTTTTATTCATATTTCTGAATTTTGAAGCACTTTCTTGACAAAGTCATAAAGAAAATGCAAGCTATCCCTACATTTCTTTTCCCTTTAGTGTATAGTACAGGAAAACTCATCCGTGCACAGAAAAAAAATGCAACTCCGACACTTAAAAGGAAAAAGACTGAGCAATGCAGACACAGAATGACAGATAAATATGGAGATGCACAGATACATATGGGCATAGAGCCACAGATACACAGCACCCACAGACGAGAAAGAAACAACATGATACCCATGTGCATGCAACAGACCCCCCCCCATCATGAATAAAAGCAGCAATAAAATGATTCTAATTACTACAATCTTGCACTACCAGACCACCTTCACTATAAAGCAAACAAAAAGCTCTCCTTGTCAGAGCTGCACTCCCTGTCTCTGCCAGCCCGGCATGGCAGCATGCAAAGCCTGCTGCATGCTCTCCCTCTTCCACCAGCCTGGAGAGCAGACACCCAGCTCAGCCAAGGTCTGTCTCTGCTGTCAGAACTTTTTATGCGGTACTAAAAAACTCAGCAAGTTTCAGATGGCTAAAACGCTGAAATCACTGCCTCTGACTAATCTTCATTTTCTATTTAAGCTGCCCTTCCCCCTCCCCCTCTTTCTGACTCCGCGCTGATTACATGCAGCATTTCCAGGCACAAAAGCGAACTGTATTTTAGCTATGTGTACATGACTACAATCTCCCGACCAGACCAGCATGTGCTTTTCTCGATGACAACGTTAAGACAGATCCCGAGTGTTGGGTGGCAAAAGCTGCAGCCAGATTCCCATAAGTCTATTTCTGGTGCAATGCAAGTGCATGAGCATGGGGCTGGATGTATATTTAACTCCACATGCTTTAATCCAAAGAGGTCAGGAAATAGGAGCATGAATGCTCTTGTTGCGGCAGATGGGAATGTGTTGGATTGCCCACATTGTCAGGCAAGGGGCCCTGGGCCTGGAGGTAGTGCTGACATCATTGTCTCTCCCTGGGTTTTGCCTGGAGCTCCAGACACAGAGAGCTGTGCAGACAGTAACCCTTTCCTGCCTGAGCGCCCATCTAGCACGCTCTGCCACAATCTCCTCTTTGTCAGCGTATCTGCAGTCACAGCCAAGGCAGCCTTCAAAGCAAATTGCTTTGGGCCTGCTACAGCTCTGATATTTCCCTTCCAAAAGAAATAAATTGTATCAACTCTTGGGAGAGAAGGTTAAACTTAATGGCAATGTGTCACCTCGGCTTTGGAAAAACACAAGCCCTGAATGAAAGCCTTGGCATTTATCATCATTCAAATACACAGATAGGAGTGCACAAGGACACAAACCTTCTGCTATAAACACCCGAACCTAAGTAAATTTAGGAACTACATAAAAATTTGACATTTAAATACCCTTGACTTAAGACAATCATAAAACGAGGAAAAGGAACAGGCTCCAGCTTCTGTATCTTCAGTGCTTCCAGTGGTTTTTAGACCTTCAGGAAACAGCTGAGGCTCAACCAGTCCAGTTATCATTTTGCTCTGCCCCACAGACACTCCTGTTTCTGATCTCGTGCTCCCATTTCCCCCCCCGCCACAACCTGTCTGTGACACCTCAGCAGGTACCCCACAATGTCAGCAGCTCCCAGGGGACTCAGCACAACAGGGGATCAAGTGTTAGGTCTGCAGAGAGGCTCTGGCAATGCCAAGGTAGTATGCAAATAAATCCTATAAATCAAAAAAGTCAGAGCACACATAAATATCACTGTGCTTCCATGCATTGCTCCATGGCTTTTAAGCTCTCTTACAGTTTATCTCCACCATTCAGACTGATGTAACAGCAATTTGGAGAATGTGAACCAGCAACACTCAATCAGTAGCTCTTGGGAATCTTTAAAAGTACCTTTCCTTGTATATAATTTTCTTCACTATTCTTCTCCCTGGCGGCATGGAAACAAGCCATGAAAAAAAATAATTTTGCAGGAAAACAGCTTCACTCTGTGTTTGCACTTTTCCACAGACAGCAATCCCCTTGTGATTTGGGGTCATTTTCTCTTGCCTGTTCCTTTTTTATTCTGGCAACATGAAAAAAAAATCCTTAAAAAAATACTCACTCACTGTTCAAATAACAGGGAAGGACTAACTCCCCTTTCCCTAGTAATGCCAGAGAATCCCACAAAGCACACTGACCTCTCCTTCACTCCCCCCTGCTCTGCCCAGGGATTACAGCAGTCTCAGTACAGGCTTATCCATCCATGGGCTGTGATTCCCAACCACTGCATGATCTTTTATGAACGTCATTTCAGCCTTATCCACATTTCCTGACTTCTCTGTATTCCCATTAGACTTTTGATGTAAAACTAACCAACATGGTTAACACTTCAGAGCAGGAATTTTGCATTTTTATCTATCTGTAGATGACCCTACAGCAATACTGTGTCATAAAAGAAAAAACAATTTGGTGGCGTGTATCTGTGCATGCATTCAGCTGCAGAGGGGAGTATGAGAAAGAGGACAACAGTGTTTTGAAATACAACATATTTAGGCTTTTGTATCAGGGTTTGTGAAACTGAAAAGTGAGACAAGTCTTTGGTCTCACCTGCAACTCCTCTGCAGTATGAATTAACCCCTGCCTGAACACAGGGCTATGAATTTACTTTTCACACACACATAATCCTCAGCTTCATGTGGTAAAAAAGGCAAAGGCAGAGCATATGCTGCTACCTGCTCTCTGGGCAGCATTGCTGCTGCGGCTGTGGCAAAAAAACACTTTTCAGACATAGTACCTCACTTCAGTTCCTGTTCTGCTAGGATCCACATTAGCCCACAGGTAGGTCAGAATTAGAGGAGTTAAAAAGCAAAGGGGGGGGGGNNNNGGGGCCACTTTCTGCCCTTGTTCTCCTAAACTGCAGATAACTATTGATTCTCCACATTCAGTGCCTCAGGCAATGGAGTAGAAGACCATGAGAAGATGTTTAGAGTGCCTTGACTGCAAAAAAGTGTGAGGCAGAAAAGAAGTGTTAAACTTGCCCTCAGTGTCTGACTTGATAAATCTCCATTAGATGGCATTGCCAAAACCTTGTAAACCTTGGGTCCTGTCTTAAGTAATTTGACAAGTACGACTCCACAAACCTTGGATTTGGACAGCAGACTGGGCCAGCCTTATTCAGTTGCCTTTCAGTTCCTTGATGTGGTGCCAGTTTAGCCCGTCCCGCGGGCTCATGGCAGAGGCTGTGCGCCACAGAGCCCCGGTGAGTCAGCAGTCCCGAAAACACCCTGCCAGTGGCTGCCTGGCAGGGGACTGCGAGAAGGAACCCGCCATTCCCGCAGAGTGCGTGTGCACATGCCTGGGGCCGCGCCGTGCGGGTAGTTTGCCTCAATTTACATGGTGCGGGTTTATTGTGTGTGAACCTACACGCATGAGAGAGAGGAGCAGTTTCGGCTGGGATCACAAGAGGCTTTTTTTTTTTT